>VZTO01022574.1:0-14854 GCA_013400615.1 Syrrhaptes paradoxus
CTCCAACAGTTCCATACCCAATTGTCTGCAATTATTTATTTTTAAAAAAGGGAAACTACAGATTCTGAAATGCTGTTCTTCCTCTTGACCTATTTTCTACTTTCTGACAGCAAAATACTTTTTAAGCAGCTCATATAGGAAAAGAATAAAGTAAATGGCTTAGGCTTTACTTCCTATTTTTTTTAAAGAATTTCTTAATCTTGTCATCACATCAGAAGTTCTAATAATCATATGCCAGATGCAAAATAATTAGGTTTGTGCCTGTTTGTAAGCTGGGGGATAGTCGAAGTGATGACAACCCAAAGCTCTTCAATTATAAGAAAAAGGTGGACATATCAACTCGGAGAGGGCTGGATCTATTGCTAGACTGAATATTATTCTGGCATATTAATACGACCTAAGGAATTCACCTCTGGCTATCAACACAGGATCTACATGGTTAGAAGAGGTTTAGTCAGAAAAACTAGTAATTCCTGTATGTGTACTATGTAAAAGATGCCATAAAGGAACTTGAGAATCCAAGCAAAGCAATTATCAGGTGAAAGGGAAAAAAAAAGAATCTCTCTCCTATACTATAAAAACCAAAATGACACTAGCAGAATTAATTAGTACTAGTGGAATCAATCAAGGTTTTCCTATGTTTGTCTTCATTCTCAAGCCTGCAGATGTAGTCTCTTCAAGGGAGCCTGAAGTTTCAAGAAAATGAACCCATTTTCTTGCATTCAAGAAAGGCTCTACTGAATCCTTTCACTCTCCCTTCCTCCTGCTCCCTCATCTAGGCAGCCACTAGTTCCTTGGCTTATCCCCTGCTGCATGCATGAGATCCCCTACCCCTGCCCTTCCTCCAAAACAGCAAGTAACTCATAACCATCTCCCAGTCCATTAAGGTCACTCCTGATGTCATTAAGATAGCATTTCTTTATTACTGTCCTCAGAGCATCAGTGCTGATAAAGACAGAGCCAAAGGAGACAGAAAGTGTTTCCTCCCTGTTCACTTTAGTAGCAATTATCAAGGGAACAGAATTAGACTCAGGACACAGCTGCCTGGCCTGGAATGCTGCAAATAGGAAAAGATGCTTTAGCCCCAGAACTGCCTGAGCCTCAACAGTGTAAATAATTAGGGGAAAAAAACCAAACCAAAACAAAACCAAAACCCACAACACCAAAACAAAAGAAACAAAAAACCAAACAAAAACCCCACCAATGCTAAAAACGTTCCTCTTCAAACCAAAGAAAATTAACATGAAACATTAGTAACTTTATCTGTACAAATAAATGAAGTCTTATAACTCAATTAAAAATAAATCAGATAACACACTCCAAACTGACTCCAATGAATTAGTACTCAGGAGTTTACGATTCATTGGTGCCAGCCAGCTAGAAGACATGTCTTCTGTAGTGTTAGCTTCTGTTCAAAAAGAAAATTACCTTTCCAAGGAAAACATTTCCTGTGTTTTTTAGCACTGTTATGGGAAGAGTCTAATTACATAAGGTTAAAACCACTGGCATTTTGCACTGCAGAGACAGATCAGATGAGTGAGAGGAGTTGTGGGAGAAGAGGGAAGTGAAAAAGCAGTTTCCTTATCTTTGTATTAAACCATAAAAAGCAATTGAAACTTTAATCATGCAATCTTTAAAAAAAATGGGGAGATCTTTAAGAGGTGCAAATTATTTTTTCTTACTATAGAAATCACATGTTCTACTTGGACGGACAGAAAAACAACCCAGAATTTCACCAAACTTCACAAATATAGATACAATCCACAAACACTGTTCCATTTGTCTATGGCATCATTTGCTCAAGACAATAACCTTCGCACCACTCCTTTGCAGAAGAAGTAAGGATGCTGGATAACATCGCCACAGAGGAGAAGGACACACAGACCATGATGCCTGAAGGCAGGAGTATCACTGGATGAAGCCGGATTCAGCACACAGCATAGCTGAGTTCTCGGTTGTGATGGGTTTGCCCTTGACTGGGGGCCAAACCACACACCCACTCACCCAATTCCCCCCCTTCCCCCCCAGGATAGGGGAGAGAATTAAAGGGGTAAAGGGAAAAAAAAGGACTCGTGGGTTGAGATAAGGACAATTTAATAATTAAACTACAATAATATTGCAAATAATACTATATACAAATATACAAATGAGTGATAAACAGTGATACTGCCTCCCTACCCAATGACCAAGGCTCAGCCTGTTCTCGGCTAACAATCCCAGAGCAGGGAGAGTCCCAAAACCGCACTCACGGAACAGAGATAACAGTCCAAGCATCCCAGACTAGGAGCTGACGGGGGGTTGGGGGAGGCCCTGGGAGAGCGACCACCTGGAGCGAGATGACCTGGAGCAGAAAAGATCCGGAACCAAAAGGGGCGATCTTCTGGAGGGTCATCACCTATATACTGGGCACAACGTGTATGCTATGGAATAGATTATTGGCCACTCTGGGTCTCAGTCCCGAACCTAAGATCAAATCCTGGGCTAGTAACTGGGGTTGTGCTCCCTCCCAGCTTCTCCAGTCTGCAGACAGCCAGAGAAGCTGAAAGACCTTGGCAGCGGCATAAACATCAATTTTATCAGCTTTCTTCTGAGCACAAATCCAAAACAGAGCCTCTTGCTAGCTATTATGAAGAAAGTTAACTCTGTCTCAGCTTAACCCAGGACATCGGTATGCAGCAATATATGGATGCGTCATTGATGAGATTCATTCAACAAACAGTCAGAAAGGACCCTAGAAGATTTTTCCTTAGAAGGAAAAACATTTGTTAGAAAGAATACAGGAGTAGGCACTTCTCTTTCTTCCTGCCACCCCTCACTTATGATTTTTAGGAAGGAGAAAAGCAATTTTGGTTGAAAACTGCCAGAGGTCTTCCTGGTCAAAATGAAAGAAGGATAGAGTGTCTACCCTAGCAACGGATGCCAAACCCCCAACCTCAGCTTTGCCACACTGACAGACAACTTTGCTCCCACAAAGTTGCTGCAGATTTACATTAGTGTAAGAGACAAGAAGAGACCTCAAATGATGAATACAGAGAAAAAGAGCAAGTTTGTTCCTATCTGAGCTTCGTACCTTAACTGCTGCTCTAAAGCGAATGTACCAATCTCTACAGTCATTCAAAGCCAGCATTTGGATGTAAGAAAGGTTCCACAATTTCTCCTTCTCCTCAAACAATGAGCCACCAACTCAAGTCAGTCATTCAATCCAAAGCCAGTGTTTTTCTATGTTGAACAATAATGTTTCAACACATCTAGGACCCATGGACATCTACGCTTCATCAGCAAGCAACAGAAGCAGAGAAAAAAATCTCTGTGTTATTAAGGAATCATTCTTTGAAATAAATGGAAAGAATTTCAAATTTTGAAAAGACAAGCATTTACCAAAATTTGCAAATATTTGAGAATTCCTGGTGCTGGAAGCAGCTTGCTTGATGTATTTCAGTTGTTTGTTTTATTCAATGAAGCATTTCTGTCAATTAAAGAAAGGCCTAAGAAATCTAACCCATCTCATAAGCAATCACAGATGATAAAAATTTCAAAGAAAATCTCTTATTTCTTATGCATCATCCTCACCTGCAGGTCCAGTTGCAGACAGTGGAATGCAATTCTACAGCTTTTTTTTGCTGTCTTCTGTATTATTGTTAAGAATGTTGGAAAGGGATACTTGGATTTTAGTTATGATCTTATAGATTTTCAATAAAGCATTTGATAGACGCGCTTCGTCACAAAGTCATTGTAAACTTGCAAGTTGTTAGCTGAGAATTTAACACAAGGCAAGTGTTTCCTTATGCAATTGGACAGGTCTGCTTTCTTTAAGATTTTGAATGGATTTTCTCAGTTCTCATGTTGCAATCGGGCATATCGGCTTTCAGCTTCATTATCTCTAGGCTTATAGCACTCAAGGCATCATGTAACATTCAGTGAAAAATGTTAGCTTTGGACAGACTATTATGTCTATACGCACACATGGCAAGACACTAAAGTGGATCTTATCAGTTAGTAAAGCAAGAGCCCCAGAGGCTCAGTATTCCTGGGAATGTATTTGCAAATGTTTAAGGTTGCAGGGCTCAAAGTGGGAACCTTAAGAATTGAAGACAGATGTTCTCCTACCTAATAGCCAACAGAGAGACCAAATTACCGACAGATGATATCCTTGAAAGCCATAGGAAGTAAGTGACAACTGGTCACCAGGAGTGCAGCTACCAGAAGAAACAGGTTAACCAGTTTGCACACCAACTGGTCTTAAAAGTCCTAGCTATTAATTCTTGTGATTAAATTCAGATACTTCTCAGTGGAGATAACACTACTGAACACCTAACTGCTACACTGAAGATTTCCTAAAGTGCTTTTGACAATCTGCAATTTTATTTGCAAAGGCTAGCCTGTAATGCAGAGCAGCAAGGCTGTCATGCCTGTGGTTTGTGAAAAGCAGCTGAACAAAGCAGCTCTTCTTCACATGCTCAGGTGCTTTCCATCGTAAGTTTCTTAAGAAGAAAAGTAAAATGAAACTTCAGTTGAATTTTGCATAAACATAACACTTCTAGTATTTCACTTTGTATGAGAAGTGTCTCCTGGAAGGGGAAAAAAAAAAAGTTTTTGTTTAACTGCTTATTAGTTGTGAGGAAATTGGAAAAGGTCAGAACCTCAGCCACAATTATGGGCTGGCTGGCCAGGCGTATTGATGCTGCAGGCTGCATTGTAGTCCTGGATGGAGATTAAGCCAGTTACTGAGCTTGTTTGAACATCAAAAACAATCTAGCCAGGGCAACAAAGACCTCAGCATGATCTCATTTACTCGGCCGGCCTTTTTTTCTAATATGTGTTTGATGTTTTCTACAGTATTCAAAGGAGCACCATAATAATGAGAAAATAATATCCCATAGCCGTTTTTATCCTCATGCTGACATTTTTAAAGAACACACTGATAA
Organism: Syrrhaptes paradoxus; assembly: GCA_013400615.1. Classification (NCBI taxonomy): domain Eukaryota; kingdom Metazoa; phylum Chordata; class Aves; order Pterocliformes; family Pteroclidae; genus Syrrhaptes; species Syrrhaptes paradoxus. The sequence goes on from VZTO01022574.1 coordinate 4,926, forward strand.
AATGACATTATAATTACAGAATCATTTGGCCAACTTCTGAAGTTCTTACTTGGTTTCTGGTCAGGAAAACAGAGCAACTTCTGAGGTCTCAGGCACAATGAGTTTAATTCAGTACTTTTTTTTTTAATAAAACATGTTGCACACAAAAACAAAATCAAGAGACTGTGTTGCAAAAGGCTGGCAAAAAGCTTTATTCCTCTCTCCAGGAATATACATTAAAACATGCAAAAGCACATGCAAGTAACTCAGTTATTCAAGAATCTTTGCCGTTTACTTGACTCATCTGGAAACAATAACACAATGGGAAATCTGGTAGAAGACAAAGCTTGCTTTCTGCTTGTTCTTGCCACATATGCCTACTGCCAACAGAACAGGTGCTGCTGAAAAGCCAGGCACTGCAGAAACAGCGCTTCCCAAAAAGGACTGGCTGAGCCTTAGGTAAGAACATGGCTATCTGGCAGGAAGTCCTCCAAAACCGGGGATATGAATATGGATCATTTTAAAGGATAAAAAGGTAAAAAACATATGCTGGTGTAGCCTGTGGCAACACCCATGGATTAAATGTATGCTCTGGTTATAACAATAATGCAGCTGGGTGTCAGGGCTGCACTTATGCACTCACTCAGAACCATCGGTTATCAGCAAGGCAGTACCAATTGCCCCACAGCCCATTTCTGTCCAGATGAGATGACAGATAAAGGACCTCTGCAAGGCAGTCCTGGCCTCACACAGACATCATCAGCAGCTGCCCATGTTTTCATAAGACATGTTTTGCACATAGGTTGGGATAGTCACTAGACCACAAGTAGCTGAATTACAGTAATTCACTGGACAACAGTTCACAGAGTCTCACCCAACCCAGCTGAAGAAGCTGTCACAAAGACATCTGCGATGGAAGCCAACAGGACCATCTAGGCAGGGAATGACTAACCTGTTAATGGCATTCCCTATGTGAGCACTAACCTTTGCAGACAATCTCAATAAATCAGTTTCTTTAAGTCTGTGCATGGGTATCTGTGCAGCATGCCAGTACAGAAAAAAAACAAGCCCAGTCAGGATATGACCCGGATAGGAATACAGGAATAGCAGGAGTTTTCCTAGTAGGGGGAGGCAGGTTGTTCAGCAGTTTGAACTTTAGTTTAAGGCTTAGGAGACGTAGGTTTAATCCCTGCTCCATCTACTTCCTTCCTATAGGACTTCTGGAAATTTTCAAGATAATAAACCTCTAAGTACCTTTAGTAGTGGACCCTTAGTTTTCCTGTAACTCAGTTTTTCATTTGTACATTGAGTATCACAGTACTTCCATATCTCACTGGGGTGTTATGAGGGTCAAGCGCGCTCAAGATGACTTGATACCCTTCAATACTTCTGCAGGTCTTCAATTCTCTTTACACTTTGACTTCTACAGTCCAAGACTTTCAGAAGTATTTAGGAATTCCAGAGAAATGATCACATAATTTTCAAACGCTTGTAAGAAGATAAAGTGCTAAATCCTACTTGAATCTACATTGACAATGCCTGACCACATCATTGCATAGCTCAATACCATAAAAATCACATCTTCTGCCATTTAGGTGCATTAGAAAACTTTAACCAAATCATATTGCCATGATTTATTTTGTGCCTCCCTTACCAGATGAGCAACTACTGAGAGAATTTCATACAATATGAGTCATCTGGAAATACTTTGGTATGGGTTTTACTAGAGCTTAAATAATTGAAGCTTATTACTTGTGACTTATCACTTATTTGTATAACAGTGGTAATGCAAGGCTATACATCATCCAAAACGAAATACTTATATAAAACGGAAAATGAAAACCCACAGCATTTTAATATTTCTGTTTAAGTCACAGTGGTTGATTTACTTTATTAGAGAAACCTGCTGATTATATCTTCTACATCGGGTAGAACTTCCACCAACCCATCACATCTTCACTCAAAAGACATCTGACTGCTGTGTCAAAATGTAAAAATTCTTGAAAGAAAAAAGATGTAAAGTAATAGCTATTAGTCTTGATATATCTGATGCATCACTGTGCCAGCAGCCTTCCATTAACAGATGATCTTTAAGAGATGATTTAAAATGTTACATAGATGAGAAAAGCTAGGTACACTGTCCAAAATAAATTGCTGATTTGGGAACTTAATTCCCTCCACACTGGAAGGACAGTAGAAAGATTATCGATGCTACTAAATTAAACTCTATGTTAATGATCTGTGTGAGACCAAGGTGAGGGTCAAGCCTATCATTTCTGCAAATTTTAGTTGCCTTTTAACTAGATCCATCTTTACAGAAAGTGGGGCATCCATTCCATTATCAAGCTGCTGTAAGATTCTTTTGGCTGATGTGTTTGGCAAGCAAAATGATTTGTAACAGGAAAAAAAAAAAGGACATGAAACTCAAGAGGAAATGTGGAGCTGAGAGATTCGTTCACATATTCCTTTTATGACAACTTTTTCACATTCGTTTCCTACACAATGAGTGCAACCATGTACTACTGAGCAGCAACTGTGTTCAACATGGCTGGGAGAATCACCTACGAAGCCTTTTGCTGAATTATATTCTAGGTCAAAGTAGGGAAACTATGAGATGTCATCCTTATAACTGAAATGTTTCAATTCAGATATCTTTATCATCCAACTGAAGACTAAGATCAGGAAGCAAAAATAAAAACACATTATTGAAATGTGCAAATCTATCAGTTAAATGCACAGATCACTGTGCAGTTACATACTGTTATTTTAATGTTGTGCAGACAAATATGTAAACAATTTGCTTTTCTTGCGGACAAATCTCAGTGATTCTGCACCTTGGACATAGAGATCATTACCTGTTTTCCCAGTATTGACTCATAAAAGCCCATAGGTAAGAAGTATCACATTTTCTATCACTATGGTACAGTTTTTCTTTTTTATATAATCCATGCATGGGTCCAAATTGACATTTTTAACATCACCTCAGAATTGAGAAAAAGCTTAAACCAATATATTTTTCAGAATCTTCCCAAATATCTAGGTACTAATACTCTTTGTATGCTTATTTGACTTTGTGAAGTGAAATCGCATCTTCCCGGAATCTCTCCAGGATGTTTGGCAAGGACCATATGTACATCAAGGATGGCATGTCTCACAAGAAGTGCATTTAGTAGCTAAGAGCCCTCGGAAACAATTTTTAGACTCCAAGTGAATTAAAGTTTCTCTTAAGACCAAAATCAGCCCACCAATCACTGCCACACAACTTAAAAAAGAAGAAAATGTATTTATGTTCCAAATCCATATTGATTTTCATGCAATGTATGGGATTGTTTGCTATACAAAGCCAAAATGACAAAATTCAGCAACACATATGTCATAAATCAAGAGAAACAATCGATGATCTCCAAAATGGCTCTGAAGTCACCGAAGTGGATGGAAGGCTATTATCTAGTCTCGGACATTGCCATCCATGAAGAATTTCAAATTAGGCAAAACTTGCCCAGTAATGTTCATATTCTATTTGGGACATTCCCAAAAGAAATTGATATATTCTTTCTTTTTCTGTTTATTAACATAAACACAGAATCAAAGAACACGAAGACAGAAGATACCAACCAGTTTATTCATTTATGCCCATCTCAGTCACGTCAGATTGCGGTACTGGTCAAGTGTGGTTTTAAAACTCAAACAGCTCTAAGGTCTGCTCTGAGATATCCACTTACTATGTAACTCAGGGGATATTTTATATCTTAAGGGGAATACTCAGTAAGCATAGTACCTTAAAACTTGAACTTCACAGGTTTTTTTTCAGACAAGTATCTCACATCCTCTAGTATACGAAAAATATGTTGACACTATATTGTACTAATGCTAGCCCCATGAATCTTCATTAGTTTTTAATACATACCAGTTGGCCTTGGACAAAAATCTGGCATTAAGTACCTTTAAATGTTAAGAAAAAGTCACTGGGATTCTCATTTGAAATCATTTTGTTGCAGACTTAGGCCATAGCTTTCCACCTCTTTAGAACTTGCATCATTTCAGCTGTTAGTCAAATAATGTCCCTGGGGAACTCTATCGCCATTCCTCAGAGCCTCTTGTGTCCTTCCTTTGTATCTCAGATAGTCACTTGCAAGGACTGGTGTGATAAGAAAGGGCCAAATTCTTGGGTGGTTTTCAGCCAGCTCTCTGTTCGTGCATTGCTAACTTCACTGTGAAGACTGCCGTGGACAGTTTCTATAAACTAACAGAGCACCCTGGGTTAAATGCATGCATGCAAACTCCACATGTGTATAACAATGTCTAATGAGCATTATAAGATATGGGCAAACCAAAAACATAATGGCACATTGAAGTTGCAATGCAGAGACAAAAATGCCATTTAAACATTAAATATCTGCTGTCACTTGCAGTAACTTTTCCCTAGGAAGGTGAAGGATGATGTATTTCCTTTGAAATTGCTGAAATGATTAACATGTTCTACTCTTAAAAAAAAAATGTTGTCTTTCTATTATATCAGGAACTTTATTGTGTTGCAGTATTCCTGTTACTTCCCAAGAATAAAGCCCCAGGGCCTGTTCTCAGAAGGCCTGAACGATCAAAACTCCCACCAACCTCAGCAACACCTCTGTTTTGAACACTTCTAAAAACCAGGTCTGCAGCACAATGGTTCTTGCTCCTCATGAAATACACATGGGGATTTCTAATGTGCACACAAAATCTCTGATTTTACAGTGTCAGCCTAAAGATTCAGATATGAAATCTGTTTATTATAATATTTCCTGTCTCCAAAAGATGAGACCCTGCTGCCCACATTTGAATCTATCCCCACAAGGAGTTTACAAGTTGCAGGTCAGAGGTGGAGATAATTACACTAGGTTTAGAGATAAAAGCACTAAATAGAAAAAAATGAATCATAAGCACTTAATAGCACTGATGCAATTAAAAATCCCCTCCTCTTCTGCTGCAATAATATAAGCAATTGCACTTAGCTTCTGGGGTTTGGAAAACGCTCATCAGAACATTTTCCCTTTTGTTCTTTGAAGCATACTCAACTCACTTAACCTATTAATTTTCTGCCTATTTCTAGCAAGCTGTTAAATATCAGATGGGACCTTCAATTGCCTCATTGCAATGGATGGCTGTATTTATAGGGCAGCTGAAGAGATATCGGAGTTAGAGAGTGAGGACACAGACAAGGAGGGAAAAAAAACAAAAAAGACATTCTATGTAAGTAGAATCCACCTGTTGGTGTCTTACAGAAACAATTAAACTAAACAATGTAAAGAAAAATATCTCTAGGGAAATACTTCTCTCCTGGAAAGCTGTTTGAGCATAAAGGACTGATCGCTCTTCCCCTGCTCCTTCCTTCCCCAGACTCAAGCTGCCTATTAAACTAATAGAGCTATAAAATGAAGTGATTGTGTTTGAACAGGCTGCGTGTGTGTTCAAGGCTGCGGACTGCAGAGTACATGCTGCTGTCACATCGCACAGACTCTGCTGCCAAACTGAAGAGTTCTGCACGCTCCCCTCTTCCCTATTTCTCCACCATGGCATATCATTCTAGAGATAGACTGTCAAACCCAGACACTGGAAAAGGCATAATTACACAAAGAAGTAATTAGATTGGGATGATTACCACAAAATGATCACTTTGAAAGGCAAGACAATGCAAGGAAAAATTATTTGAACCGATATAATGGGTTTTAAAATTTAATAAACTGGCACCTCTTTGAACAGTTGAGCCATTATATTCATTCCTTTTTCTGCTGCTTGCACATCCAGCTTACCCAGAAGCCCCTGCTGCCTTTATTTTTGGCAGCAATGCTAAACCACTCAGGTATTTGTTACTTTTAAGAAGCTTACATTTTGTCTCAGCTCTGATTCCGCTCTATCATACTGTATCACACGTTTGTGGTGTTGCTTCCCTCTTGGCAAGCTGAGGATGCTGCCATTGAGCTAGTTCCTAATAAGTAGTAAACCTCCTAAACCTTTTTATTCCCTGCTTGGCAATTTACATGAAATTATCATGTAGTAGTTCTGTAACACAGTTTTGAAACCTATTTTAATGCAAATCAGGTTTATTACCTAATACCTAGACATGTTCAACTTCAACAGCATTATTCAGAGTAGAGGTTTGATTGTTCTGTTTATTATCTACCTCTCACTGCTATGTTTCATTTGACCTTTTTTGTTTGGTTGTTTTTTTCTGGACGTAAAGAGAAAATATCACCTTTAATTATGGCAATGGATTTTACTATGATCACTAATTTTTTTTTTGGTGAGCTATTACAAATTATTCACTGCAGAAGCAGCACCCTTTTTCTTTAGCACACTGGCACACTTCACCTCTACTTACTAAAACAAATAGCACATAAAAATGCAATAAGCGCAGTGCACTGTTTGCTTTTGATGTTTCATTCTGTTTGGTCAGTTACCCATCTTTGTGTGCAACTGCATTTTCTTCCTCACATTCAGAAGCACGACACTGACCTCACTGAAATTTTCAATGACACTTAGAAAAAATGATAAACAGAGTTTTCAGTGGAGTAACAAACGACTTGGACAAATTTCTGTCTAACAAAACTGACATGTAGTTCCTCAGCCACTTGACGTCTCTTTAAAAACTAATCTTTTGAATAGAGCATCTCCAAAATGTAAAATTACTTCAGTTAATGGGTAAACTGTCCTCATTAAGAATCAGGATTTCTAGCATGAAAGCCAGCTAAATAGAGACATGAAATCCAGGCTTACTGGCTTTGACACAGAACAATTGTTACAATTTCCCCATCCAGTCATCAGAAGGGCTCTCTCTGCAAGGATGTCTCACAGTGGTGATTGTTCAACCCTGCAGGGTTGAATCACATACCTCCAGACCAGTAAAAGAGTCGACACAGTCGTGCAGCTATTGGTTCCACATTCAAAAATATATTGTTAGGGTCCTAAATATTTCCTGTACTCGCAATTAACCAGAGATGGTGTATCTGAGAAAAGCAGTTCTGCCCAAGAACGGTTGATATTTAAAGCCATGTATCTCCACAGTTTAATAGTTTTATGTGAGTTTTATAGTGCAATGTGAGCTGAAATTCAGGGTGTGATTTTCATCTACAAACCTGTGCTGTTCCAGTATCCTGGTTAACTCCTTATAAGACCAAGGGGTAAACAATCCCTTTACAATCCCTCCCGGAACATTTCTGTAAAGGACATCTCATTATATTAAGCCAACTTGGCAGAGACATAGATATTGCTGATCATTTATTAAAGTGTCTCCTACATTGCTATAGCTGTGCAAAATCTAATTAGAATGGAAGGGAATGTATATACCCTTATAAATAAAATAAAGCCTTTCAGCAGAGACCTGCTGTCTTTGCACACAATCAGAGTGATCATCAATACAGCAGATGGCTACTTTGCCAGCTGGCTAAGGGTTACAGTACATTTACATCGGCAGAAATCACTGAGAGTTTGTTAAAATCCTTTCAAATAACTGATTTTCCATGATGTACTTGCCCAATAAGATAACTTTAAAGACAGTTCATCGGTTAATTGAAAAGATCAAAACCAAAATCAAACTGGCAAAGTAAGGGGCTGCTGTAATAACATATTTTCTATTCGTTTCCATTTAATTCTCCTTGATTGTTACTATCCCGAAAAAAATAATGACACTTCACTGAACATAAAGCTTAACTGCACTGCTGCTCTGGATAATCTTCCAGACATTTAACAGCTTTTTAGCCATATGGACAAAGCATATACAGTTAGAAAACAGCTTTTATCCAGATACATATGAATTTACAGGGAAATCAAAGGCAAATATGTATCTTGGGAAGTTAAGGGAAAGCGTCTGGCAATCCCAGAAAATGTGTAATTGCTTATTTGTAAAGCAGGTGTATTGGAAGTTATCTTCAAATAACAACAGTTAAAAAATAATACTAAGAATAGATGCATTTATGTTCTCTCTATAATCACACACAGAGTACAGGAAGGTTGTGGATAGCTCTATAATTAACTGGTTTCAGCACTGCAGTTAAAAGGGATTCAATATTTTGATACGCATGAAAATTACAATCCTTCCCAAAATTACCACACTGACTCATTAGGAAATGAATTTCTACAGAATGAACCACAAATCTTCTAATTCTTTTAGGAATTACAATTAATTACAATATATTAATTTAAGATACTTAACACTCAATGCCAGACTAATCTTAGTGACAATACCAATGAAGTTTCGGGCATCTGATACAGTTAAAATGGAGAAATATTACAGATAGGCTACACTACGATTTTTCAGAGTTATGGTCATTTTTACTTCCATTCTTTTTTATTCATTGTAACAAAAAGTTCTTTATTTCCTGCACTCTAAAGGATAAATAGTCAACTCCAAATCATCCTGTGAAGAAGAGCCCCTTCTAAAGTCATTGTCATCTCTTATTCTTCCCCAGTGGGACTGAAATGAAGGCTGAGTTTCACTCCAGGCCCCTTGGAGAAAGTCTGGACAGAAGCCTCCACACCCTCCCAGCTCAGGAGACCACCGTGCTCCCCATGTGCATCTTGCTTAGGATTCAATTCACACGCTGCTTTCAGCTCAGCATCACACCTCAGTTAAACCCAAGACTGCACAGAAAAAAAACCTGACAAGATATAATACGGTGGCAAATATGCAGCATAGAAGGTTGCAATTTCTTTCCAGGAAGGTTGTGTGCAGCAGTGTGATGTGCTGTAGGTGGACTGTCGTGCTTGTCAGATGCTGGGCTAGGGTATGTGGATGCACAGCATGTACATTATACCCCACACAGTGCTTTAGATTGCTCTTGGCCTTGTGCTCTGCTGAGCAGTACAGACAGAGCGTCTGACAGCACAAGGCACTGCTGATGGATCGCTCTGAAAGGAGTCCTTTCTTGCGCAAAGAACCATTTTTGAGATGATAACTGCAAAAATGGACCATTCATTTCAAGCCTATGATTTCTGAATAGCTATCCACTGAACCTTATTATCACATCTGAGGTGGCGGAGGAAGAGAGGACAGTGTACAGACACTTGCAAAAATGAACGAGGCAGGTGAGAGAAGCAGCAGAGTGTTTGCACANCGCAGGATCTCTCAATCCAGTTAAATTGGTTAGCTGTCACTGGCAGCTTTCTGCAGGGGTAACAAAATTAGAATGCATTGTTGAATCTATGATGCTAAAAAGTTGATGAACTCCAAACAGATCAAGTTAGAAATGTGCTGTAGAGGTTCTGACATGACTTGGGACTGTAACAAATTCTTCAAATGAGGAGGAATGAAGAAGTTCTTGCTCTTTACAAATGAATGATGAAATTGTTCATCAGTAGAACTGTACAGAAGCAATATTTCCTTTTGGCTAAACTGTATTTTTCCTTAGCATTTATATTCTTTTTCTTTCAACAGCCATATTTACATCTTGATGATGCTACCCTTTGTGATACTTGAGACAAATGAGAATGGAGAACATCCCACTTGCCTGCAGTAGAACAGGAATTTTAATCTCTTCTAAGGCAAATAAAGTTTAAATAAAATTAAAACCTTCTCCCTGCAAATCCCAGATGATTTTTTTAATTGAACTCAATCTGTTCTTTTGTTCGGTTCTAAAACACTTGAATAACTTCCTTTCTCTGCCTACCAGCCTAAAACAGGCATTTGTTTTACACTTGAAACTAGGTCAGGAACTGACAAAACACAGTGAAAGGATTGCTTTTTCAGCGTGTCAGCTCGAATGCTTTTTAGCTGCTGGGGATCCTTCTTTGCTGAGGGCTACCACACAGGCACCCTGTACTTTCAGTTCCTGTGTGCAGTGGTGCTGGGCATGGTGCTGGCATGTAAGCCTCTGCCATGCTTGCTTAGCGCAAGAGGAAAAACAACTCAGAGGTGTTTACACCTCTTTCAGAGGTGATGCTCAGCCAGGTTCTGGTGCGGATGGAAGAGCTTCCCC
>VZTO01022576.1:0-16529 GCA_013400615.1 Syrrhaptes paradoxus
ATTCTATGATTCTGTGATTTGTTATGCATATACTTAGAAGAGAGATAAACTGTGCAAGAAACGTAACCATAATGACTTCTTAGCTTTGCAGATCAAAAACAAGAAGTAGACTAGAGTGCAAAAGTAAATAACTAATCTAATGCACATCTTTTCCTGCAATGGGAAATTCAAATAAAATTTGGATTTTTGTGTTCGTGTACAGAAGATCATGGATGTAACGTTGCTCACTTAACATATAGCTTAAAGGACATCTCCTCTAAGGTTATCTGCTTTTAATGTAGAGTGCAGAATTTAACTTACAAGACACTTAATTTGAGCAAACGCTTATATACATGAACGCACTATCCAGTCAGATTTTGAAAACTGAAATAATTGCCTGTTTACTCAGCCTGTTAGGCATGATAATGTGACTTAAATATTGAACAAAATTAAAAGTAGAGTTGCAGCCAGCAGGAGAAATAGAAATGCTGATGATGGTGTCTAATCAGAGGGAAACACTCCTTTTACTTTTCCCACTCTACTATATTTATATAAAAAAATAGGAAAAAATTAGACAATTTAAAGATAGAAGCAGACTGCTTCCAGTAAAATAAAGCAGTTAAGGTAAACAAACCACATAACATGCGATACTTTATTTCTGAAGAATAACTATAAGAATTCAGTGTCTTCTCCTTTAATAATGCAATTATCAGGTCAGCAGATTTTTTTCCTCTTTATGCAGAAGCATCTAGGTGATAGCTTAGTATTATCAAAACTTTAAGGGTACCAGGCCTTACTGGGAGTAAAGCTAATGTTGTGGAGGGTGACCCAGGTAGCCACAGCTCTCCTTCATCCCACAAGCCAAGCTTCATACTACTGAGTAAGCAGTATGAAGCAGTATTCCTCACTTTGCTAGCTACTCTTATCAAAATGCTGCTATTAGATAAAGGTTTCTACTAACCTAGCTTTGTGCCAATGTGTTAGCACTAGCACACATTCAGCACAGAGGAGACCTGGAGCAGTCTCTCAGTTCGCATCAGACTTCCAAACATCTTTCATTTTACAGCATATGAGAAACACAGTCTTTATCTTCCTCTTCATCCTTCTTCCTTCTTTTAAATAGTAGTTTCCGTCTTTTCCAGGACTGGAAACTATTTCTTTCAATAAGGTTAATCACACACTCGTGTTTAGGCCCTGTTGATTAGTTCAGAACTTTATACTTCAGTGCAATGAGGGCTTTTTTTTTTCCATTTCATATTTGGCTGCTTTTTCAAACACACAAAAAAAACCCCAAATAAAACAGATGTGCTTATTTGTCCGTTTGTTTATAGAATCATAGAATCATAGAATGGTCTGGGTTGGAAAGGACCTTAAAGATCATCAAGTTCCAACCCCGCTGCCACAGGGACACCTTGCACTAGACCAGGTTGCTCAAAGACTCATCCAACCTGGCCTTGAACACCTCCAGGAATGGGACATCCACAACTTCCCTGGGCAACTTGTTCAATGTCTCACCACCCTCACAGTGAAAAATTTCTTCCTAAAGTCTAATCTAAATCTACCCTCTTTCAGCTTACAACTCTTACCCCTTGTCCTATCACTACACTCCCTGATATAAAGAGTGTTTCCCCATCTCTCAGTCATGAGATCAGCTGCTTCAGAGCCAACCCAGCTCTGACAGACCTAGTGATCGCAAGGCACAGGGTGGGTTTTCAGGAGATTCCTTCACCAGGAAAAACCCGAGACAGCAGCGAAACCCGACTCCTGCCGACAGCTCTCCCACAAGAGGCTGACATGGCAGGGGAGTTGGGAGTTGCTAGGGCAACCGCAGCCACCACCCCTCCCCTAGTCCTTAAATTCTTACCGGGAGGGGGGAGAGCTAGCTCTCCATCCACAGAGAGCAACACCTACAGCAGCAGAGGAGGCAGCTTCTGTAGTGAGACGCTGAAGTTCTGCCAGCTCCAGAAGCTTCATAACGCAGCTGTAGGAGCAGAGTGAGCAGGCAGGGTTCTTCTGAGAAGGAGGGAAGGACTAAAGACCAGGAAAATCACGGACATCCTACCTGACCCTCCAATCAGAATGGTAGGCACTCGTCTCAGAGTTAAGGCTGCAGCTCTGGCTAAGGGGTCTGCACCATCTCCCCCTGGGATGGCCGATGCCTCCATGCCGTCAGACGGCAGAGGCAACTGTACAGACCTTGGTATGTGGGAGGTGCCTAAACTACTCTCCTGGGGTAGGAATGGGAGACAAACCATCCTGCAATAGGTGTCCCCAGGTGGACAAGCTCCTGGAACAGGTGGTCAAATTGCAGGAAGAAGTGGCAAAATTGAGGAGCATCAGGGAGTGTGAGCAGGAGATAGATTGGTGGAACCACACCCTACCATCCCTGAGGCAAAGGCAGGAGACAGAGGCTCCACAAGAAGCAGAGGATCCCCTCCCCTCTTGCCAGCAGGGTGAAGGAAGGAACCTAAGAGAAGGGGGAGAATGGAAATAGGTCTCAGCCTGGGAGGGAGGCGAATCCCCTCCCAACCTTCCTCACCTTCCCAATTGCGTTTACACAACAGATATGGAGCACTGGAACTAGAGGGCCAGGAAAATAAGGAGGAAGATGAAGGTCCATCCAGGGGGTTGCCTAAGGTGAGACAGTCAGCCCTATGCATTGCAACTGCCTCAGCTAAGAAAAGAAGGAGGATAATTGTCATAGGTGATTCCCTCTCAAGGGGAACAGAGGGACCAATATGTCAACCAGACCCTTTACACAGGGAAGTCTGCTGCTGCCTCGCTGGGGCCTGGGTTGGAGATGTCACCAGGAAGCTCCCTGGTCTGATACAGCCCTCTGATCACTACACACTGTTGGTCATGCAGGTTGGAAGCAATGAGGTTGAGGAGAGAAGTACGAAAGCAATTAAAAGGGACTTCAGGGCACTGGGGCGATCGATTAGAGGATCAGGAGCACAGGTAGTGTTCTCTCTGTTGTAAAAGCAGAGCTTTAAAAGGCTTTTCCGAATTCACTGTCAGTAAAATCTGTAAAACTGATAAGTAAGGTTATGTTACTGATAAGTAAGAGATATGTTATTGGCATAACTTTGTTATTAGAAAACTCCATAATAAAAAAAATCATAAGAATAAGAAAAAAAACCTTAAAATTCTGTTCCTTAAGTATCAGAATTCAGTCAGAGAAGGAACAGAAAGGCTGGTAGACTCTAACCTCTGACTCTTCCACTCAGTAAAAGGAATATTCTGAGCAGGCTAACAAGTAGCCTTTTTGGTGTTCTTTGCAGCTAAAAGCAGATTTACCTCTTGGTTTGCTGAATGCAATATAACAGTGTTCTATTTGCACTTCAGGAGTAACTCCAGAAGCCCCAGAGGAAAAAGATAAAAAAGTTTTCTAGCAGCTTTCAAAAGCCACAGCAAGAATTGAACTATATGTGAAGCCTGGGATATTGTTAAAAGGGGTGAAAAGGGAAAATGGGGAAGAGGTTAGTAATTGGAGAGCAGAAGGTTAGAGGCTGCCTGCTCATTTGAGGCATTTGTACTGAGAAAGAGACCAGGCTTGCTTAGCTGGTTGACTGATTTCATCTGGGAGATGTGATTTTCTGCATGTTCTGGGTAGAAGGAAAGGGAAAATCAAGAATAATTATTTTTGGCAGAGTTACTTAATTCCCAGTCCTAGCCATCTTCATTTGGTCACCAGCTGTTATTGCTGAAAAGTATTTTGTGTTACACAGTAGTAACTCTCCATTTGTGTTCCTCTTCCTGATTGCCTTTGCTTTCTCTGTTGCTTTTACTCTGATTTTCCAGGCACTTAGAAATTCTGCTTTGTAAACTACTGCTGCAGTTCTAGAATATTTACAACCCTTAATTTATTTATATTTTTGCTCACAGCTATAAGTCCTTCTGAATGTATTTTTGGTCTGCAAATGTATTGGTCTTTTTCAGTTCACATAATTAATGTGCTGCATATTGGGCTTATTGCCTAAGTTCACCCTGCTGCTGAAAACTAGTCTGAAAGACCCATATAGGGAAAATCAGTAATGAACTTAGGCTGAAAAGTTTATGATGTCCTTAATAATGTGGTCACGTTATCTAGAACACTTACAAGCAAACAGAACCATAAAATATTCCAAATCTCCATCAAAACCAAGGAAGTGATGCAGTAAAAGAGAAATTGAGTCTGAGAGTCTACCAGGCCAGGGCTAAACTATTCTTTTTACTCCAGTTTAAGCACGTAGTGAGGTTTGGCCCTCAATTATTCATATTACCCATGTATTGGTTTGCTCTCTGACTGGTCCTGGCACACATGGACTGTTTCTCCAACTGGGAAAATTGTTTTGCATGTGAACAATTCAGAGCAACTGAATCAAGCTTGCCAAAACCTCACTCAGCTGTGTCTCTCCAATGATTTCTCAGTAAAATCTCCCCATGTACTCAATTTCAGTATTCTAGCAAGTTCATTAATGGAAGGAATCTTTGCATCTTTGTACCAAAATAACTGACACCAGACTGATACCTAAGAGACAGAGGGGTCATTCTGGTATCAGAAAAGCACATAGTTTAGCTCTGGAGAGGAAAAGAAAACCAAACACAAGGCAATGCCGAGCATCCTCTGGAACACCTTTCAGACTGCTACAGAACAGTTAACTGATTCAAATTTAAAATAAATGTTTAGCTGAGTGTATCTGATTTTTGACATCACTAGTAAAGAACTTTGGTCCTTGTTGACCTGCTAGGGCAGGGCCTCTGGTACTTGTCTGTTCTTGCTTTGACCTAAGCTGCTTTCAACTTGTCACTGTCCTTTGAGATCAAATGGTTATTGCCAATCTGTTGTAGGTGAAGCCCTGAGAATATCATATGGAGTCATGGTCTGACACCCATTGGCTGCCCTCAAAAAACAGCCCTAGCAAGCAATAGCCCTTTTTTTCAACTGTGACTGGCAAATTGTGCAATTTTCAAACTTTAACTGGGAGCCAATGACAAGGAAACAGTCTGATACAGAACATACCAAAAGACCCCTAGGTGGATTTAAGACTGAGGGGGAAAAACCTTATCATGAAAATTGTATCAGTCTTAGTGAGGACCTTGGGATACCACCAGTTCATCATTAATCCTTCATCCCCTCCTCTGTCTCTTCCTGAGGAAACCGTCAACTCCAAGGCAAAGCAAGGCAAGGAAAGGATTATTTTCCAAAAGATGGTCAAAAACGTACTTATGCAGCTGATAGTGTTTAAAGAGAATGAGTGAATATATCAGATATTACTTCTTTAATTCAATTTTTTTATTATTCCTTAGCTCTGAAGAGGCAGAGCACATCAGACATGTACCTTACATTTCTTGTGAAGGATGCCTGAGGCAGATCTTCTTGTCATTCAAGAATGGAAGCTACAGAAGAATACAGCAGTGGTGAAGCAATGTCATTCATTCCCTCTTTAGGATGAGGTATTATGTTTTCCTTTAGTATTGCCTCCTACTCTATTAATTCCTTAATGAGGCAAATGGACGAATGAAGAAAATGAAAAATGAAGAAAAAAGGATCAGAGTGAAAGGTTTGGCTTTGAACACGTGAGGGACAACAGTCCTTGAAATATAGACTGTCTCTGACAATGGGATGGACAAGTAGGACCTACTTAGCCACTCTAAAACATTATTTTATGAATGGAGTGAACAAAAAAGATCTGTGTAGGCTTTTATGTAAATACTGTTAGTTGTGGAGGGTTTCATGCAATATCTTTAGTAGATGGGATTTGCCAACATCCAACCCCCTTCAAAAAAAACACTTATCTATTTCTGCTATGCATGCAGAATATTTTATCACTTGTATCAGGAACTCTCTCAATACCTACAGTTTAGGTGCATGCTGAGTGCTTATGTTGTTGTTCTAAATTACCCCTTTTTGTTCCTCCACATCCTGGACAAATTATCCAACCTTTGTACATTAAAGACTGCATAGTAAGAGATAAACCCTAAAATTTGAAAGGTAGTTAATTGCAACAAAATTGGGGATTTCTGAGGTATAGATACAGGTGGAAATGGTAAAAATTTTATATAATTGTTATATTTTGAAACTTAGTGCCTTATAAACCAAAGCCACCAGGAACAGTCAGTCAGATTACATATTGCTAACAGCTGTCTGACATCTAGCTTTCAGGTTATTCACTAGATGTTTATAAAATAAACTTGTATTCCACATATCTTTTTATTAGGTTAACTTTACATTCAGTTTAGGTGGTCAGCCTTTGTCCAAAATAAATATGTTAGGCTATGTGATCAAAGCTCATCCGCATACCACTAAGGAATACAGAGAAGCAACAGCAGGAGGAGGACCCCAAATAATACTCTTCTGGGTTGCTCCCAATCCCATCACAGGTGCCATTAGCCTACCAAAGGCCCATCTGTACAAACCCAGAGAAGCATAGGGGCACAAATGTAGGCAAGAAAAAAAGGACTCAGAAGAAGGGTCCCCCTGTCCAGGCCCCTCCCAAGGCTGTCCCAGGAACTCCTCAGATCAATGGTCCTGGTGTGACACCCATCAAGATAAGCAAACACTAGAGAACCTTTTGGGCTACGGGAGAGGTTGCTGCCTGGAGGTGTGGGACACACTGTGGGATTGCACAAGGCTTACTTTGAGATATGTATGGGAAGAATTAAAGAAAGGGAAGGGGGTGGATCTAGCTGATTTGGGGAGGAACAAGTATGGGGAGATGGAGAGATAAAGGTATGAAAAGGGCCAGTTACATGTGAACTATTGGCTCTTGGGTACTCTTGTCTGGTTATGCCCTGCACCTGATCAGTGCAGGCCATCCTATCTTATCAAACTCCATGTCTAACTGTTTCCCTGGGTGAGACACTGTTTGGTGTGCATGTGTGTATATGGGCATCTAAGTGCTGCCAACTGGAGTCAGAGTAGGGGTCAGATCCATGTGTCAGTGGTGACAGCAACTGGAGCAAGAGCGAGTGTGCAGATGAGTGCATGAGTGCTGGTGAAGGTCAAACCAGACTAGCTGGCAGGTAAATGAGGAGACCTGGGATGTGTGAGGGTGAGGCCATGGGAAGAACTAGTTATTGGAGAGACCACGAAGTCCTCACCAGCTACTGGAGGAAGTGTGGGGTCTGGGAGTCTCAAGGGATGAGACATGTTGCTGTGTATGTGCAAGTCAAAGTACCCAGCCTGTATGATGTGAGCACCAAGGCCAGTGCTGGTTTAGGGACACGATTTCCTGGGTTAGGTGGCATTGGGTTGATGGTTGGACTTGACGATCCTTGAGGTCTTTTCCAGCCTTAATGATTCTATGATTCTATCTAAGTTATAAAACAATAAATAATGAAAACAGCAATCCCTCTGATGGGAAGAGTGGTACACTGAGGTCTGACACTGTGGGGACGTCAAGCCGGCAGTGGAATCACTGTCTGTGGGTCCAGGGCATCAGCCAGCCCCAAGGCAGACTGCAGGGTTGGAAGCAGTATCCTGTCTGTGGTGGGGAAACCAGCCAGACTGAACCCTGGCAGAGACCTCGATTGGAGTGAGAGTATTGTGTACAGAATGTGCAAGTATGCCCTAAAATAGAAGCTTAAGAATAGAATTTACTTACCCCTTCTTGTACTCACCATGACTGAGAGATGCATTTTAAATATAATGTCACAGCTTCTGTCCTTGTAGCTACCTCACCCTGAATTCCTCTGTGACACAGAGGAAACCAGATCAGCATATGAACAAAGAAATGTTTCTCTGCTCAAAGGTTATCAGTAAGGGTGGCTATGATACTAAAAAATATTTTTAAGCAACTTCTGTCAACAAATTCACAGAATCACAGAATCACAGAATGTTAGGGATTGGAAGGGACCTCGAAAGATCATCTAGTCCAATCCCCCTGCTGGAGCAGGAACACCTAGATCAGATCACACAGGAACGCATCCAGGCGGGCTTTGAATGTCTCCAGAGAAGGAGACTCCACAACCTCTCTGGGCAGCCTGTTCCAGTGCTCTGTCACCCTCACTGTAAAGAAGTTTTTTCTCATGTTCAAGTGGAANCACCCCCCTTCTGATACACCCCAGGATGCCATTGGCCTTCTTGGCCACGAGGGCACAGTGCTGGCTCATGGTCATCCTGCTGTCCACCAGGACCCCCAGGTCCCTCTCCCCTACACTACTCTCCCCAACCTTCTTACACATATAACACAGGAAGCTGGCATTTCACTTTGTCTCTCTCTGTGACAAAACCCATGCTCTCCTGGGTTAAGCAGAGACAGAGTTAACTTTCTTCATAACAGCTGGCAAGAGGCTGTGTTTTGGATTTGTGCTCAGAAGAAAGCTGATAAGAAATTATGTTTACAGTTGTTGCCAGGATATATGTTCAAGATCTTTCAGCTTCTCTGCTCCCCACAGACAGGGGAAGGGTGGCTAGGAGGGAACAGAGCCTCGGTTACTAGCCTAGGATTTGATCTTAGGTTCAAGATTGAGATCCAGAGTGGCCAATAATCCTTTCCATAACATACGCGTCATGCCTAGTATATAGGTGAGGACCCTCCGGAAGATTGTCCCCTTTTGTTCCGGGTCCCTTTGGTTTCCGGATCTCTCTTAGCTCTGGATCATCTCGCTCCAGGTGGTCGCCCTTCCCCTCTCCACACCCCAGTCAGCTCTCGGTCTGGGACGCTCAAACTGTTATCTCCAGAACGGTGCACCCCCCACCTGGGGGAATCGTGAGTGTGGTTTAGGGACTCCCTGCTCTGGGATCGTTATCCCGGAACAGGCTGAGTCTTTTATAATTGTGTGGGGGGGCAGTATCACTGTGTATCACTCATTTGTATATTTGTATATAGTATTATTTTCAATATTATTGTAGTTTAGTTATTAAATTGTCCTTATCTCAATCCATGAGTCCTTTTTTTCCCTTTACCCCTTTAACTCTCTCCCCTATCCTCAGATGGGGGGGGATTGTGTGAGTGGGTGTGTGGTTTTGGCCCCTAGCCAAGGGCTAACCCATCACATAAGCATACTCTTCCTTGCCTTTAATATTTGAATCTGAGCGCTCAAACACAAAGACAGCAGTTTGATTGCTTTTTGGATATTTTTCTACTGTCAAACACTGTAGGACCAAGATGTTTGTTTGCTTTTATATTCAAAGTCTCCGGATGTGTCAGACAAATCATCTCCTAAAGTACAGTGTACTGCTATAGCTTTGAATATGACTACAAGAAAAAAATAATTAAAAAATAAAAAAGTCTGAGTTAAAACCTTATTGCAGTAGCTGTTTATGCAGAGAGATTTCAGTTGCATTACAACCAGGTATGATTTGCCAAGCACTAATTTCCAGCCAAGAGGTAGTAATCTGCAGGGTAAAACTAATTTATTTTTTTTTAATTCTTCTTATGCAATGGATGTGCTGTGATTTCTGCAGTTTTAGTCAGTTAAAAGCATTTTCCTTGCACAGTAGGTTAAATTTTAACACACTGAAACACTACACTGAAACCACGTTATTAACATTTCAAGAGTGACACCAAAAAACAGATTATGATTTTGAAACTTGTCCCTGTCCCACATGCTTGGTAGAAAAGGAAGAATGTTCTCTGTGGAACATCTGTGACTGGCTTTCTGTTTGCTTTGACTTTTTAAGAGCATTACAAAGCCTCTTGACATTTGTCTATGTTTTTACATAGAAGAAGAACCGATCCTTTGATAGTCCCTTCCAAACACTGTATTATCAGTACGCACTCACCATAAATTTGTCACCCAAATGCTTTCAAGAAAGAGTGAGTGGGGACAGGCCTGAGATACATTGTATTTATCAGCAGAGACAAATAATTTCTTAGCAGTTATACTGGTTGTACTTGTTAGTTTCCAGCATGGATATGATTGTTCAATGCAATGAGCATAGAAGTGTGTGTCCCTGTATCTAAATTGGAAGCTGGATCACAGTGTGCTTACTGGGGCATGTACCCATCATGGATAATATTTCAAAGTGTGTTGATATACAAATGAGCTGTTTCAACATAGTATGTTGGTCTAGCATGAAGAACAGTCATCTAATCAGAGCATGTACCTCCCAGTTTGGGTACAAGGCAAATTATTCAAATATTCCTGTTAATTGACAGGCAGTTTAATAATTTTAATTTGAAGTCTCCCTTGGTGGTGGATGAAATTAAGGATGGAATTAAAAGATATATTGAGTTGAATGATAAACCAGACTTTACCATACATGAGCACCCACAATGGGAATTTTCTAAAGGGATTATTAGGGGAAGGTTAATTAGCATTTCATCCGGGAAATGGTAACATATCAGCTAACTCAAACCTACATAAAATATTGAAACAATTAGAAAAAGTGCTCAAACAACAACAACGAAAAAAACAAAACCAAAAACCCCAGAGAGACAGATTTATCAAGTAGATCACATGGATAAAACATAATTTATATTACCATCCTAGTAACTGAAAAGGAGGCATTCTTTGACATATCTAAGCAAACACAATTTTGAGTTAGCGAGTCCAGAGAAAAAGCCACTGATGTATATATTTCCAAATGGAAGCTATGGAATTAAGATATTTTGAAGAATCCAAGAGGGAGGCCCCACAACCAATCCTCAGAGTTATAATTATAAAAAATTAGTTTCATTTTTTAGTAAGTCTTAATATGTAATTATCAGATCTTAGTAAGACTAGGTGTCTGTTTAAAATTAGAATTATCATCACAGACAGAATTTAGGTGTTGAAACTGTGAATTTAGAAGATATATGATTACATAAGAAAATAAGTCCTGGTTTTCTTGTAATTTTAATAAATAAAAATGTATTTTTAAACTCAAAATCTCATCCACTGAATAAGACCCAATCTATTTATCACAGATTACTAAAATTACTGCTCAAAACCAGTACAGCACAAATGTCTTAATAAGATTACTCAGATTACTCAGAAGGATATCACAGTTCAGAGCATGGCACATCACCTAATGAGTAATCAAGCCAGATAGAATGTAACCCAATTCATGACAGATGAAACATCCTTTTTAGATATTTAATAACGGGTTATCGCAGCTCTTTTTTTTCCCCCTCTTCGGATCAAGGTATGGTACTCAGGCTCTAACCATCTTTTGCAAAGAAGTTTAAAGACCAGACAAAGATGTCTTATCAGGAAGAGAGGATAATTCAACCCTGCAGACTCTTCTGAACCTTGTCTACAGGCTCAAGAGCAGTAAATGGCCACTCTTATAGCACAGACACCAATCAGCTGAACCTGCAAGCTCCTCCGAATAAGTACATATAGCAAGGTCTTCAAACAAGAGCATCTGTTCCAAGTACTTTGGGAAAACAGCCAAAAGGTAAAAACATATCCAGGAGAATAAATGTTGAAAAAGGTTTGTCAATGTGATTTTTTTTTTTAAGAAGCAGAGGTGCTCTTTTTTTGCTGATCTCTTCCTGAAGAACAGAATAAGTATTACAAATTAAATTTCTTACAAAATAAACTTAAGGGAAAAAAAATTTAAAAGGACAAAAAAAGACTGTAGAAAGAAAAAGGGCCTTCTAGGCTGTAAACTAGACATGATGTTTTGCAAAACTTTGGTAAATAAAATATTTTGTAGCTTTCTAGGAATAATTTAAAATTCCATTGTATTTTTTCCCCTTTTTTTTAACGTTTCCAAGTAGGGCTGAACGAATATGTCATATTTAAACTAGTCTGCCTCAAACTCAGAAGAAACAACTTCCACACTTCATTACTACTCTGGCCTTCATTGATTTATAATTTTATTGTTATTATTATTTCTGTTTCTATCCTGTTTCTTATTAGGTATTTAGAAAGTGTCTAAAGAAGCGATGGTCCATGTTGTGGACTCCAAGTGATATCAAAAGTGAGCTAACTAAGAAGAATGAAGGCTCATCACCACAAAGTCCAGTCTGGGTTAATTTAGAATGCACCTGAAACACACACACACACAAAAAAAAGTATTTCAGGAATTTAAATGTATGATAACTCTTTATATAACTGGTGTTGTTTTCCATGTCTCTACATGGACATCAGAAACAATTCCTGTGAAAGCCGCTAAACTATTGCCGTCCAACAGCAGTATGGAATGTATATAAGAGAAAGAACACTAATAGGACAAGAAAGAGTAAATTTTTCCTCACATTTCCTGTACAGATGAAGAGATATTTTTATATTTGGTGAGCTCAGAATTTCTACTCTTGGGAGATGGGGAGAAGCCAATTGTTCAGCCTTGAATCATCCTCTCCATCACCAATAAACTGAGATTACATTAAGAGAGAACACCCACATGTGTGCTCCCCCTGTGTTTATGAATCTATCACCATCAGAGACAGTGGGAAGGTGTACAGCTGGTTTTGTGTTAAGTTATTAGAATATATATTAAATATTTTTTCCTTCAGGTAATATTTGGAATAAACACTGATTTGTTTCTGGAGGAGAGTTAATAGAGTATTTAGTTTAGAAAATATTATTTTATATGTCGGTATTCAGATTGTGTTGAACTGGAAAAAACAGTAAAAAATGCCTCTGTATGAAATTTGTATACAAAACAATTTAAATTTGATTAATTAATATTTACCTATTTTAATATTTAAAAGGCTTTTGTGGCTTCACCCTATCATATCTGTTTGTACTTGCTTTCTCATTTTAAATGAGCTCTTTGATGTGGACACAGCTTCAAGGAACAGAGATTTTAAGTTCCAGTCTAGCTTCTAATTCATGAGATAACTGTCCTAATAAGTCTCAAAGGTAGCAGGTCCAGGAGGATAAAATAGATACAGTTCCTCAGCTGCCCAAGACATCAAAAAATTTGGTCTCCCGCAGTACAGCTTCCTTCTTAGTGCTATCAGAAACACACAGGTGAACTATAACAGCAACATGACCCAAGTGACAACTAATGATTTGACCTACTCTTCCAGGAATAAGACTAAGACAGCTTCCTTTTTCTGTGGGTGGTGATTTTTAACATTTACAAGCCTGGGGCTTCCATGTAACTGCACAGCTCATCATGTTCATAGAAGGAAGTTACAGGGGTGCTAACGCCTAATACAGGGTGAGTCTGCTCCTCGCGAGCACATTCTCAGCCTACATGTTTGTAGAACCTGCAGCTTAAGCTAATAGAAGACATTTTCTTGGGATTTATGCAAGCTCCCCAGTATCTTCTGTATGTTAAACAGCCTTCCTCATTAACAATGTTCACTAGGAGATCCTCCTGCTTCTCCTGATGTCTGTAATGTGCAGACCACTTCTTCATCAGTCATAGAAATTTGTATGTGATTTCCGTGTTTGCCTTATCAAGACTGTAGAATATGATGGGAGCTGAAGCAGGTTTTTCAGGCCTGTGGTTTATAGTCATATATGCCTGGGCAACTCCTGTCTGGTTTATAGTTATTTTTAAAGCCATCTGATCTCCAGCCATGTCAAGAGAAAATACAAATAAAAGTGGATTATTCACATCACCTGAAGCAGACAACACCATTGCACATATTTATAAAAGAAATAGATGAAGGAAGGAGACAAAAAATGTCCATAACTTTCTTATGTTAAAATTAAATAAAAATGCTTTCTTTTCATCTGTTCTTAATTGGTCTGATTTGCTGTAAGTCACCTCTGGAAGGATACTGTCTTAAGAGTTATCTCCACTAGGGATATGGATATAAGCTCTTTTGGATGAAGTCTATAACTTTTATGCAGTCTTTCCCAATAAATCTGTCATTTATTTCAGTCAAGCATATGTAGCTTATTGTAATCTTCTGACTGGGACTAAATTACATAGCAGGTATTATAATGGAGTTAAATTAGCTGGATATGATGAATTTCCAGCTTCCAACATTTCTTTTTCTTAAACTTACTGCGTCAGCTAGGAAACTAGTAGATGAGAGAGAAGTTTGAAACAACATTCACTATGAAAATTAGGCATTTTTTGTTGCAGGGAGTGCCTCCCTTTGAAGTTCTGAACTTTACAACAGAAGAGACTGAAACCAGTAATTTTTAAGGACGTCACAGTCTCCTCCTTTTATCAAATAACTCAATGATCAGAACACTCAGCTAGAATATAGGAGTCCTTCTGCTACTTACATTCACTGTCTAAAGCGAATTAATCTACAGATACAAGACAGGCCAATTTTCAGTGTATTGTAAAAGCACTTGATTTGTTCATTATAGGTTTTCTTGAGAAGGACTGTGACAAGGCAGCAGAAGACAACAGGGAATGCCTGTCTGCCTTGTCCCAGATGCTGCAGTCTGCTGGGACCTTCTGGAGAAGGGAAGAGTGGTTCTGTTCATAAACACAGCTGAACATGGGCACCTGGGAAAAAAGTGTGAAGTAACCACTAGGGGCAGGAAGGGAATGAGAACACCACCAAGTAGAGAGCTAGCAATAGAAATGAACAATGGAAGGCTTCTGAGAGGAAAAGAGCATTCGTCTGAAACGGAGAGCTGACTCAAAGCTGAGCTGCTGAAATGCCACAAAAAGGGATCCACAGAGAGTTTGGTTTGGTCCAGGAAAGCATTTAAATCTCCTGGACTGTGAAACAAGACTGAGAGAAAGAGTTTATTGCTACTTAATGTTTCTACTCCAATATACTGGAAGCTGTTGCTAAGTGTTCTCTGATAACTTTGTGGCATTTTCAATGTCTTTTTCTAATGTTTATGGTAAAGATCTGTTAATTTTTCCTCATCAGAATTTATGTTTATCTGAGTTCTTAAACCTGCATTTGATGATTTACCATAGCTATACCTCTTTTACAAGTTTTGCTGATAAATACCTTAATTTCAAATAACTTCTACAGCTATTTAGAGAAGATGTGACTCTATTTGACCACTGAATTTGAAGTGCTAGATTTAGGAGTCATGATGGTCTCTGAAGACGTTTATGTTCTGGATCTAACTCTAAGATAAATGTACCTTACTTTCATTTACCAGAAGTAAGGCAGTTTTTTTCTTATTTGCTTATTTTTTTTAAATAAAATTCAGTTCAGTAAGACTCTTTAAGCTCTTGAATAAAGTATTTGCAAAAGTATCTAGATCTTAATAAAAAAGTCCCTTGTTTTAACTTTGACAATGTAAATAAACTATTTGCTCTGTAAGGAGCTCTGACTCAGATATGAAAAAAACAACTTCTGCTTTCTATTCACATAGCTTGGCTTTACATTACTCTTTCAGATCAAATAACTACTTGATGAATCCACAGCATATACTGATGCTTAGTTTTGACCCAGCAGACAACAGTTCAAACTTAATTTTTTTTCTTAATTTCTCCTTGCAAATACTTAAGCCTTATCTACAAACAATGTTTTCTGTGTCAGCTTTTATAGCAATGTAGAGAAAACAGTGTAAAAACTGGACCTTATTTTGCTTTCTTTGTAAAAATATTAGGCATTCCTTAAAATTGGAAGGCAACCGTTATTGACATTTGGGTTTTTATTTCATTTTTCTCTTTGGCTATTTGCTAGTCTTTTTCAATTCTGAAAGAAAAAAATCAGTCACTGGGCAACAAATGATCTTTTCTTCCCTGTCCCTCTCCCCCCCCCCCCGCCCCCAAATAGTCCACAACAAAATAATATGTGGAATCCTACCGTCCACCCATTTTTATTTCCTATTTTAAACCCATCTAGTCCATTAATCTATCTATTTACCATGGTGTTCTGGATAAGGAGAAGACAGTGGATGTTGCGTACCTAGGCTTTAGCATGGTCCTTGACACACTGTCCCACAGTCTTCTTCTTATCAAATTGGTGAGACATGGGCTGGATATATGGGTGACCAAGTGGGTGGAAAATTGACTGGACTGCCTGACTCAGAGAGTTGTAAACTTTGGGAGAAAGTCCATCGGGTGGCCAGTAGCAAGTGGAATCAATGCCAGGACCAATATTTTGTAGTGTCTTTAATGACCGTTATCATGGCAGTGAGTGCACTTTCAGCAAGTTTACAGATGACACCAATTTTGAAGGAAGAGTCAATATGATGGAAAGCAGGGCTGCTCTTCAGGGGAACCTCAACAGCCCAGAAAAACAGCCTAACAGCACCTTCACAAAGATCAACAAAAGCAAATGAAAAGTCCTGCACCAGGGGAGGAATAAACCCAAACACCAGTACAGGCTGGGGACTGACAATCTAGGAAGCCCTGGGGTCCGACTGGACAAGAAGTTGAGCAAGTCAGCAGTGTGCCCTGGCATTGAAGAAGGCCAACTGCATCCTGGGTTATATTAGAAATAATGTAGCTAGAAGGTAATGAACTCTCCCCTTTATTTAGTACTAGTGACACAACATCTAGAGTACTGTGTTTAGTTCTGGGCTCCCCAGAATAAGAAGTCTATAGAAATACAGTAGTCCAGAACAGGCCATCAAGATGGACTGGAGATGATGACTGGAGCACATGGCACATGAAGAAAGGCTGAAAGGTCTGAGATTGTTCAGCCTAAAGAATGGAAGCTAAGAGGACACCTTATTGCTGTCAACAGTTTCCTGATAGAGGATAAAGATAGACCCAACCTCTTATAGGAGGCACTCAAAGATAGGACCAAGTTGGGACATAGGAAATTCTTTTTAGATACAAGGAAACACTTCTTTACAGTGAG
>VZTO01022577.1:0-43202 GCA_013400615.1 Syrrhaptes paradoxus
AAATGTTCCAACACCATATGTAAAAATCTAAGCCTCTGTGGCATGGCACAAGCCAGCATATCACAACATTCCAGTCTTCAGGGAAGAACTGGACAGCCACAATTCTCAGTAAATTTTTCTATGAGCATTAATTATTCTCTGCATATATGAAGTGCTCAGGATCTGATCCTGATAGAGTGCAGTCTGTGTGATTAGATACTCTTTATAGAACCAAAGTGCTGTCATGTCGACAATAAATCAACTACGCAAAGTCTGAGGGCAGGAGGTGAAATTTTATTCTCTCTGACAACAAGTGTTTAGAAAGCAGCTAATGATATTGCCCGAAAGGTAAACAGGCTAGAAAGAGAGAACCATGCAAGGAAGTAAAATTTGAGACTCTTAGTTTTTAATTTAGTCTTTCTTTCCTGGGCCATTTTCCCCACAATTAACACTATGCAGCATCAAGGATTAGCAATTCTTATTCTCTTGTTCTTATTACAACCTTTATCTCTGGGACTAAAGAGGAATTCAGACAAAGTTTTCAATACATTTAGTGGAGCACAATGCACCCCTTGAGATAATTAATAGCACCACAAGAAATCCTTGTAAAAACACACGCCTGCTTCTCATGCTGAATGTATTTTTCCCGCAGTACACTTTTGCAAAGAGTATGCTGAGCATTAAATGAGTTTCTGATCACCCAAGGCAAGGTCAGGGAGACCGTCACTGATGTCCCAAGCAGAATAATGGAGCTATCAATAACACTTAGATCAGGGTTAATAAGTGGAAGATAATGAGGGGGAATGGGAGGTCACATTGAACCACACTGCAAACTCCTTGGCTTACAAAGATGTTCTGCAGCAGGGCTGGCTCTTATTTCCACCTTATCCATAGAAAGCACCTATTTTTTACTATGCATTTAAACTGATTCAATCTTCATTAGATGGTCATTTTCCTGTCAGCTTCAGGCAAATAAGGGCCAAATCCTGCTGTATAATTGAGTTCCTGCAGATAAAAAAAAAAAATAAAAAAAAAAAAAACAAAATGAAGCCAGAACTGAGTGAAGAATATTGTAGTACAGAGATAGCTTTGTCCAAAGTTCCATTGGTTAAGAACAATGAGATAAATATATCTAGATTTATCCTTTCAGTGCATTGCACAAACACACATGGTTCATCCTCACCTCTGCAAAGACTGAGATTCAAGGGGTCCAGTTTGTCTTACAGAACATACTAGACAAGGTCCTGGCAGAGCTATCTCCCTATGGTCCACTCATTTGTACAGCCCAACATCTATCACTTTTTTCCTCCCTGAACACACAGTTGAATAAAATATTACATTGTGCTTAACCTCTATATGTTTTCCAAAAAGCTACCTCCTCTCTGCAAGAAATAAGTAAATTCCTGAGTCTGATGTTCAAGAGCCTGGAGCATTTTCACCTTTTTAGAGCCCAGCAACCCAATCCAGCTCAAAAGCAGCATGACAGTACCACTACCTTGCAATTATGGACACTCAAGGAATACATGTGCTGCTCTGCAAGAGCACGGAAAAGGACTGTGCACAAGACAAATGTCCCACCCTTCAGTTCTGATCCAGTCCTTGGGCCTTGCCAGCAAGTCCATTAGCTGCAGCCACAGCTGTAATTAAAATTTTTAGAGGGACTGAAATGTCCATCAGTACACCATAGTCTGTGATTACCTGAAAACTTTCAGTAAAACAAATATTTTCCTTTAGTCTCTGAATGCTGAAGTGGTTAATATCTAACACAAACTACTGCACTGAGTTGGGTAAGCTTTAACAGGTTAATTTAATCCTCCTAGCAATTTACCTGCAGAGTTTCTATGGTCTCTGCCCAAAACTATTTTGTGATATGATGTGTGGTTTACGCTCTACCAGTATGTAATCAAAAAAGGCTGCTGACCAAGTAGCCATGAGTGTGAAATCCCACACAGTGGGATGCATTAACACAAACCTCTGCCAAAGTCTGCAACCCACTGCAGAGACTGCTAGTTCCCAAGTTCCCAGCCAGAATCAGGCTGATGTGACAACTGCCTTTCCTGCATGACTGGATGACAAGCGAGTCCAAAAGCATTATAGGGCTGTAAAACAGGTCACAGAAAGGACAAGATTGAGAATTGTTATGGTGGGCCTTCCACTGTCTAATTGTAGAACTGACTTCTCAAATTCTACACATATTTTCATCAAGATTTGGACCTAAAACAAACAAACAAACAAACAAAAAGCATCCTTGCATCCTTTAAACCTACAACCCCTTGATGATAGTGTGCTGTAGTATCAGCATAGTATAATTGGACAGTATTCAAAAGCATATCCACATGCTGTTCCCTGGTTTAGTTTATTTTGCTGTCTGGCACATCTAACTGTGCTTCTTCATTCTGAACAACACGGTTGTGCTGAGTCTGGAATTATTGCTGAGGTTGAATCAGAGATATATGTTTGGAAATTACTTCAGTGAAAAGAGATGCATGCTGTAAAGATGCTGAGTGAAACGAATTGTTATAAAGCAATTTTTCACCTAGAGAATAAAAGAGGCTTATGACAAATGGTCAACCATGTCTCCTCTCACTGGATAGTCTAACCCACACATGAGTGAATATTTTACCACACTTGATCACCACTGAGCAATTCTAATTTCTTACATGTCACCATGCACTGCAACTTCAGTGAAAAAGGCTGGGACAAGGGCTTCTTTCCCCAACACCCCACCACTACCACCTTTTTATTCTACCAGTGTCATTGTCAGGATTATCTAAGAGCTGCTCTTTGGATCCACGTCCACTCAACCCCAGTTTATTCAAAGAAACATCAGTTCTCAAAGATGACATCTCCTTTTCAGCCTCTCCAATGCTCTGCACACACATAAAGAATAGTGAGAGCTTCACTAAAAAGTTGTCATTTAGGTAGGTCAGTCTCAGTGTTGCACTGTTGTTTATACTCCCCATTACTGCACGAGCAGTGAGCTCCCACAGACATGTATCTCCTGCATGCCAGTCAATACAGAGACAATAGGGGCCCAGAAATAAAAACTAGGGTTGGTAGTTGATTAATTGGTGTAAATGAGGAAAAAGACCTAAGAAAGTGGTGAATGCAAAGAAATGCTTACGCATACATATTCACACACAAATCCACAGTTAACACACCGCTGCTCTTTGCGTAAGTGCAAATCAGCAGTACCTTTGAGGAAGTGTTTTAATCAATGTGGGTATAATTTAGTTCTTTGTAGAACTACCTGTAGTTTAGATAAACATAGATTTCCTGATATCCATTCAACTAGACCTAATCTATTATCTAAGGTCCTTTCCAACCCAAACCATTCTATGATTCTATGATTCTGTGATTCTATTTGGTGAAGAGATTCTACTCACTTAAATATTTTCCAGCCAGCCCTCCTGATTCTCTTGCATCCTGCTAATCATTCATGCAATGTACCACACTCTCTCTCCAGCTAAAATCTTACCCTCTCCTGCTTTTATTTTATGTGACACTCCATGCTGGTTTCTTTGGTAAATGAGGGCACAAAGTTAGAAGCACCAGCTGCATTTTTCAGAATCTATCTTTGCTAACATTTCCATTTCCAGGAAAGATGTAGTTGGCTTAATAACCCTCAACAGCTCTCAAATTAAAATAACAAGTATTTCACAACTAAACAAACCAGGGAGAGAATTCTACATTATAACAAGGTCCATGTGGCAATGCAACTGCCAACAAAAATTCATGTCTAAATCAACACGAAGCTGGCAATCATGAGCAGTCTCTTCAAAAAAGAAACTACAAAGCTGCTTCAAACCTGTCTCTCCTTTATGATACAATACAATGAAACACAGCAGAGGAGAATTCCTATATCTGTTCCCAGAAGATTTGCAGTCTAGATACTGATGTGGA
The DNA here is from genome assembly GCA_013400615.1 of Syrrhaptes paradoxus. Lineage (NCBI taxonomy): Eukaryota > Metazoa > Chordata > Aves > Pterocliformes > Pteroclidae > Syrrhaptes > Syrrhaptes paradoxus. The sequence goes on from VZTO01022577.1 coordinate 3,883, forward strand.
AGGTACATTGTACAGTTCACATTAAACGGGTAACTGGATAGACTTCTTTTGTTGCCAGAATGCTATGTTTTATACAAGTAATTTTGTTTATTTTTTTAGGGAGAAGGAAGGAAATAAAGTTTTAAAGCTTTACTTAATATCTAAAGGAACTTGTCATAAAAGCATAATGGCATGTGTTGTCACATTGCATCTCCTTTTTTGAAAATATACTCTGAATACATTACATCACCTTTTTTTTAATAACACACTTGTGTTTTAAAAGTCACAAGACTGCTAATGGAGAGCATATAAGCAGATGCTTGCACATATAGTCAAATATGCTACTCCTACACTGAATATCATATGCTTGTTCTCATACTCTCTTTCATGGTTTTTTTAACAGTCTGGTATTTTACCATTGCCAGAGGATTATAACATCCCCACCTTGATGCCACCTAGCTCTGGGATTCTCTTCCACACCAGGAAAAGGTCACTCTGCAATATGCTGCTCCCTTCCATTTTACTCTGAACATGGATTTCCCTCAAAAGATATTTCCCAAACCTCCCTCACCTCAGTTGCGTGGCTCTTGCACTGCATCATCTTTGGCCTTACACCAGGCTTATTCTGATAATCAATGGACCTTTCAAACAGTCATCTCCTTCCTCTTTCCCACACTAGTCTGGATTAATTAGAATGACAGCTTGCCTGCCCCCAGGGAAATTAAACTGTCAATCCTAATCCTGTAGAGCTGTGAGAGGGCACTTCTCCACCATCTCTCTCCCTGATGTTGTCTACACAGCTGGAATCTCTTCTCAGAAGAGAGAGAAGAGCAATCAATAGTGTCTCTGAAGAAGATGCCAGCACCAGCACGGTAGTACTTAACCACTGCACTGAACCACATGCTTCTGATTAAGATGCCCGGGCAGGGGCCAATTGATTTGTCTGTCTGTGCAGCATACTAACCATGAGTCTTAAACTCAGCAGCTTCCTTGCCCTGTCCCCCTCCTCCTTCCCCACACTTCTCAGAAAGGAGGGAGCATTTTAGTGAACACTGTGCTTAAATCCACACATTGGCAAAAGAAATGCTGATAGCTGATCACACTCTGTGAACTCAGCTACTGAAGTAAAAAAGTGTACAACTCCTGGAGACACATAAGAAAGAGATAAAAATGGTCTGTTAGATTACACTTAACCCATCTCCCTGGAGACTAGTACAAAACAGTGTATTCTTTAGGGCTGTGTTCAGTCTACTCTAAAGTGACTAGAGCAATTCCTCAGGACACTATTCCAGAGCTTAGCAGGCTCCACTGTTGGTAACAACATGTTTTTTTTATCTCTGAGTGTTATTCAATTTAATCTTTTCCGAGTTTTCATGGTGTCATTATCCCTATAAGATCCACTTCATCGGATCACTCAAAGTCACTCCTTTCTTACACTCCTTGCTAGTGTTTGCAGTCTCAGGTATTTGCCACAGGAATGATTCTTATTGTCGTTAGCTATTTTAGAAACACTGCCACTGTGTCGTGAACACCACACAAATACAGTCTTTAAGGATATTCTCTAACCCAGCAATTTTAAGCAAAAATAGAAATGGGAAGGATCGGGAGGTTAAGAAAGCAGTAAGACAGAAGGACTGGAGATACAGTAGTGAGGAGCAGAGCCTGTTGAGGAATTTGATGTGGCAAAGATGCTGTTTAGTTCTGGGAGGATATTTCCACACTAGCTTGGAAAAAAGCTCCAGAAGGGGAATCATGTATTATACTGAATCAGTTTCTGTCACAGCCTCGCATCAAGATTCTAATCCCTCTTAAAAAATCAGTGCATACAATTTAGTTATGGTCTTGCCTAAGAACCAAGCCAAGTAAACTATTGCCCATAGTAGCCATGAAGCAGTCAAAGGATCAAACAGCTATTCTGTTTATTTTCCCAGGCTGGCTGCTGCTGTTGCCACCACCAATTAGGAAAATTTAATCACTAATTCCCACTGTATGAGCAGTTCAGCCACAACTTTGTGTCAAACCTTCATCCTTCTGGGAGGCACAACTTAGTTTTACTGGCATGCTGAAAAGCCCCAAAGCATTCTTGCCTTCAAACATTCCTCTTTCCTTCTTAACTTCTTCAAATTTGATTGCATCTTCCCGATAACAAAAAGGAAACATAGTACTTCATTGCAATCACTTCTATGTCATAGACAGTTCGTTCCCATGCAAACAGCCACTGCACCACTTAAAATCAAACAAAGTTCTCAGAACGGGATAACTCTGTTCACGTTTCCACTCACATGTCACCATTACAGGCATCTATGGAAGCGATGGCCCCTCCGGAGGCTCCTTTTAAATTGACCTGCTGTCTCATATCTAGTAAATGTCTTTGTGCTTGGTCACCTTACCTGCCTAGCAAATCTTACTCTTCTAGTTCTAGAGAGCTGAAAGTGATGAACATGGTCTATATGCCACCTCTCTCTCCTTTTTGCTTCAACTTGAGGGTTTTCCTCCCTTTCCTTAGTAGTCTCTCAAAAAATACAGAGATATGGGCTTTCGACTGTCAGTATCTGGACTTTTTTTAATCCTCTGAGTTGTCAGCACTTGCAGTTTCCAGTAAAAAGCTGTTTTATTCCACTACTTGGATCAGCAACATAGCTCTTGTATAAAACCAAGTTACAAATGCAACATTTCACTTGACATGAGCTCTTTCCAACTTAATGCATTACTGTTCAGTATTACCCTTTCTGTCCTCTGTTCCTTCAACCACACATCAATTCAGAGTTCCACAGCCCTCAGCTCATACATTGTGGCAGGTACACCTGCCCTGAGGAGGCTGGCCAGGCAACTTGTGTGACCAGAATCACATACACCCAGGGGCCTAGGAGACCACCCCAGACAACGCATACACCTTGGAGACTGCCTTAACCAATGATGGCAAATCCAACCATATCTGATCATGATTCCCGATCCAACTTGGTTATAAATGGAGCCCTGCCAGAGGCCATTTTCTGAGCCCCCCCCCCCCTTGGAGCAGCAGGTCTGTGAGATAAGGTCCTGCCTGTGGCAAGGGACGTCTACCACAGAAGCTCCTCGAGGTTGAGAGTCCTCACTTCAATGAGTGAGTGAAGGAGCTACAGGATTCTTTCCCACCAAACCCTAAAGCTTTAGATAACCCTTGCAGTACTGGTCACTTCTGTTTAGTGGTGTCATTACCCTGTGACTAAGTGTGAGCCAGTTCCAGTAAACTGACCCTGTAAACTGTATAAAGAACTGACTGTGTACATATATATGATTCCTAGACATGAACTATTGGCCAGGTCTGGGATTAGGACTGGATCCAGGCGCACCTAGACTCCTCTCTGAGGGGAGCTTAGAAAGCAAAGGAGTCCATTCTGAACCTCATGACCCAATGGGAAGGCCACCCTAATAGTCTGTCATCCTGTTAAACCATTGTTACATTTCACTGTCGAGCTTTGTTTAACAGAATACGTTATGCTTCTTCAGCCAGTGAAGTGCATAGCTTACACTCTCCCCCTGCACACATTTTCCTACCACTCTGTCACAAATTGGCATAGTCTCAGCCTGCAACAAACATAGAGTTACTTTAAAATAGACTTTTTCAGCAATTAGGGAAAACACAAAGGAAAATAATGCCCCGGATTTCTGCAAGCCATAATATGAACTAAATCCAGAGGCAGGGATACATCTCTCCAGCCAGTACCATCAGAATATTAAAAACCAGCCTATATAATTATACCCTTGGGAGCCGTCCTGCAACTCAACCACCAGGTGACAATTTCATCCCATTATCTGTTCCATTAAGTAGGCAATGGCCTAAATGGTGTGGAAAGATGAATGTGTTTTCAGTTGATGTAGTCCGTAGAAGGACTGAGAGATTTCCATGGCAGGCAGGAAAAATGGCTTTTCATCAGAGAGGAGAGCTGATGTCTTCACATAAGTGGGATAGTTTTCCTTCTTTTATTTTTTGCTATTCTAGTATTCACCTACAATCAGAGAAAATCCCTAGTGTCTCACCTGAGAAACAGCACTTTATGTAAATCTTGGCAATCATAAGGGAAGTCCTGACCTCACTGAAGTGAAAAAGAACTTATCTCCCATTCAATCAGGAGTTTTGATCAAGAAGGGGACATGAAGAGAAAACAAATCTCAAGAAACTAAACTAAGTCCCTTATCAGCCCTTTCTCAAATAGAATCAAACCTGACTTCTTTGTATTATATGGGTTTTGAAATTATTACATAAATCTTCCTTGACCCTCAACATTTTATTTGCAAACACCACATTCCCTGAAGTCTCTGACATCTCCCTTCAATCCCAGTGATGTTTGTCTTCATCTCTTCTCCTCAGTAGATCTCCTAGATCTGGGGTTGAGTAAGAAAGAGAATATATCTCCTTTGCAAGCCACATCAAGGAGTGGCTCTTTCTTCCTCTGAATTCTTTCTTGATTCTTGATCTTTACACAAATTGTAACAAAATAACTAATGACATACTTAAGCAAGCCCACATGGCAGTAGTCAACTGTTCTATACTGCAATGTCTTACATCCAGCTCTGCTTTGAGCCCATTTCCAAAAACAAATGGACATTACAAACCCAGAGACAAATTTGACTTTATTCCAAATTCACTAGTGTTGGTGAGTTAAGACGTTTAAGATTACTAATGAGCTATATTTCCTATGTTGTTTACAAAGGGTACTGGCTATCAATCTATTTCTGAATTTTGAGTGTTTCATATTCAAAGCTACATGGGGTTTTTTTATCAAAAAGAGGGTGGAGTCACATTTTATATACATCTATATACAAAGCTCTGCTTTGTGTATAAAATATGCAAATATTCTAAATAATTGATACTTAAGTTAAAGCCTTTATATGATCTGACTATGTTCAACTTCCAGCTTTAAATTCTCCAACTGCCTCCAAGGGAATAATTAATGTACCTTTTTCACATCAGTGTGGAAGTTTTGATAGAAATACCCCACACTTGCAGATGAAAGTGTTTAAGTAAACTCACTTCTTTTCAAATCTCTTTTTCAAACAGGAAAAAGGATATATTCATGTGATGAGGCTATTTTCAAACCTTCAGCAATTACAGATGATTCATCCTGCGTTTCCTGAAGTGTTCCTGATCAAGTCTGTCAAGCAGAAAAGTTGCCTGGAAGTCTGTGCTCTGGTAGTGATTATGCATTTTCCACTGATACTGAAATAGTCAATATTTTAGGGGTAGTAAGTTGTGAGGTTTATCTATTCCCCTCCACTGCAGACATTCTGTTTTTCTCATGGATAAACCAATGCTGTAGAAAGCCAGCTTGGCAGAAGTCTCTTACTCCCTTATTCTATTGCTCCCATATTTGAAGTCTGAACTCATTGTGTATGACAAACATCTGGGACCACAAAGGGAAGTATTTTTCCAACTCCATTATTACAGAAATATGGTCACACCAGAACAGAGTAGTTTCATTTTGCTTTGGTAAATTGATCAACAAGTTTAACCTTTGTTTGAGATCTCTAGGGCTTTACCGAAAACAAGCACTGTGCTCATAGCAGAAAGACCTCGTCAATGCATCCTTCCAATGGGGTTATTACCAAATACAGACTGAGCACACTCTTCCCTAGGAGAAATCCAGCAGATTGACAAGAATACTCATCATTTCTTTAAGATTACTGTGCCTTTTCTGAAAAGTAAATTTAAGGTGATTCATCCTGTATTGGATTTATGTGGCAAGGTTTTGGTAGTCGGGGGGGATGAAGGGGGGGCTCTGTGAGAAGACACCAAAACCAGTCCCCACGTTGGACAGAGCAGGGGGAGCAGGTGTTTTTAGTTTTGTCTGTTTCTCACTATCGTACTCTGTTTTCAATTGGCAGTAATCTTCCCCAAGTGTTTTCTGGCCAGCAGGATGTCAGCTCAGACTATCATTCCAGAAGGTCCAGTCACACTGTCAGCAGGCCCACAGAGCCTCCATAGAGCTTGTCACTCAGTTACAGCCATAACACCCTGGTGACTCAATTTTTGACTAGCCTACTTGTAAAGATACCTTCACTTCACATGCAGCAACACCCTGAATGACAAGAAGCATCATGGCTCTAGAAGGACATGCCAACCTTGAGAGCCCAGAAAGAGCCAGGAGAAAGCAAAAATGAAACTACCCCATATTAAAGTACCTTCTGTACAAATGAGTGATCTTGCAGAGTGGCACAGTCAGCTGCATATATTATCCATTTCCCTTTTCTCAAAAGCCATGAAGAACCTACAGGTGCATCTTAAATCTGCTTGGGGATGTGCAGGTTTGCTTGCAGCCACTGTCAGCTATCTCACAAACTAAGACTGATGAAAGCATTTGGCAATCAGGCTAGTAATCGAGAAAACTTACTCTTGGGATAGCTGCTTAAAACAGTTGCTACTAGATTAATGTGAAATTATGCCTTTAGCAAGAACTGCATTACAAAGCCTTTCAGCTTCAAACAGATTATATTATTTTTTCACACTAGTGGCACATCAGTGGAGAACAACCACTATTAGAGTCCACAGAACTGACACGGACAGCATGCAAAAGAATATACGCAGCTGGTGCACCCGGCCAGTAAATAAAGATCAGAGTATGTTCACTAAGTGGGAAGAGTTTGCCAAAGGTTATATTGTACTTGTCTTGTCTCCTGATCAGACGTGTGCACTATTCACTTATTGAAACAGGGAACTTTAAAGCAGAAACAAACTTCTCAAGAACTTAATTATCTGTGCTTAATGTTGGTGTGTATGAAGTCTTTAACACTACTATAGAGAAGAAAATTTTTTTTAACTACATGTGAAAATGGACTTCCACCCACCACAAACTTCATAGGAAAATTCTAATGCATAAGTCCTGATTTCAAAATGGTTTTAATTCCTAGTGGCATCCTGCTTTTCCCCTAACCTTGTTCTCAATATTCTGTTTTCTGGAAAGACTATGAAATGCTTGCACAGGAATATCCTGAGAAATATGGAGTATTTCAGCCTAGAGTTCGAAAACTTCTGTGTTGCCTGAAGTAACTGCTGTACATTTTTCCCACCTCACAGAAAGAAGGGTTGTCTTCTGAATGCATTTTGAAAGCATATTCTGACCATTTAAGTATGAAAAAAGTAATGGTGATGCCACTCATAAAAATATATATTAGAGATGTAAAAAATCTATCTGTACTAAATCCATTTCACATTCACTTCATATGCTACATATATTCTATATGCTATAGAGAGTTTTTGACAGTTTGGGTCATTTCAAAACCTATTTCAACTCATGCCTTTGTGATTAATACATTTCTTAATAAACATACATTGCTGCAGTCTTGTTTTATTTTTAGATGCTTACAGATATCCTCTGTAACAATAGAGAATATGCTAAGGAAACACGGAAAAGTTTTGTAAAAGAAAAAAAAAAAGGAGAATTACTGTAAACAATTTTCACCTTTGAGTTGTTATATTTGAAAGCTGTGTGCAGTTGACATTTCAGGTGTTCTGATATGAGTATGTAGCAGAAGATGAGCTCTTCGATCAGACCAGTGCTTTCACACAAATATCCTCATGCTTCAGAAAAGCATACCCAGTATTAGGTGGGTTTTAATGACACTGACTAGAGACTGGAGGGCACAACAAACTAAATTGTGCATAGTATAACCATTAACAAGAGAGCTTTTTATTATCTAGAGATTAAATGTGTCTGTTGGTGCATCTTCTTGAAGAGACATTTCTTCCTAAAATGTGTCTCATACAATACAAGGCTTTCCGACTTACAAGGTAGGTACTGAATTCGTTATGGATGTCTATTTTCTGCCTGTTTTAGAAGAAACATATTGACTTTTCCTCTGTTCACATTATCCTGCTTCAAATGTCAGACATCTCTGAGGCATAAAGAAGCAAGTTGTAGCTTTCTCTAATTCATTTAAATGTGGTCTTTAGAAGTCCACAGCCAGGACGTGAGCTCCTGCAGTTCTGTTTTTCCTCTTTGCATCCCCTCTCTTGTGACCTAACATCAAATCTATTTTAGACTGTGCACTTATTTTACTGTCTCAGACTAAAACTGATGAGCATGAAATACAGCAAAATTCTGTAAGAGTCTGATTTACACCCCTTCTCCAACTGTTTTGCTACCATTGCTTCTTTTAAGAGAGAGGTTTCTATTCCTCAGACTTTTAAGGGGGGTTTTCTCCCTTTTTAAGGTCTCACAATTTTGAGTCCCATCCAAACAATGTTTTCTGTTAAGATATCACAAAATATTTCTGAAATGGTTGCTATTCAACCATGTGAGACCAAAGTACATGTAGCTTTCCCTGTTGGGGGCAAAGGACTGGATGAGTTGCTTTAGAAGAGGTTTAGTTCTCTTCACACAGCTGGACATTTTCCTTTAGCAGACTCAGGCTTTAAAAGTCTGTTTTGCATCTCCATTTTATACCCAGCAGCAGCTCCTTTCAATATATAAACCACTAGCCAATCTGATGGAAGAGCTCTACTCTGAATCTAAAAGCTTCTGGTATAAAACCATCTAAATCCATCAGCAATTAAGCCCAATTTTGAGAGCATCTTCCAAATTTTCTATAAAGATAATTTCCTTGTAGCTGTAACTTGCATGTTACCCCAGGAGGTTTTGAAAAGAAAGATACAGTTTGTGTTTAAATTAATATTAAAAACTTCTTTGTATCTATCTTTCCTGGTTTTTCTCCCTGGGACTATGTTCTGGACTACGCTCTTATTATTCAGTTGCCTATGATGTAGATTTTCCCAGTTTCGTTACGTTCACAAGCAGACCACATCAAATACTCTATAATAACTCATATTTATTTAATGGCTGGGGAACAGCTGGCTAAACAAAACAAAAAAATAAGCTCTCTACAGTACTAATAAGAGGATATTTATAAAGCAAGCTTTTATACAGAGGTTGCCAACTATTATAACAGTCTATTCCATTCTCAGACCTAACAAACAATGTTCATTTGGCGTTATTCAGTATTTTTCATAGAATAACTTTTAGCGAAGTTGGTGGTCCCTGTAAAATTTCAGGGAAAAGGGTATTTCCACTGTACACCAATTTCCAAAAGCTATCAGATTACAATTTACCTTTTTGGGTTTAAGCCTCTAATCCTGAATACTGCTGAGCTAAGGATTTTTCTTAAAGTGTTTTTTTTTTCCATTGTCTGGTAGTGTTCTTCCTAACAACTGACACCTGCAGTGGCTCTCCAGCTTTTTAAAAAGTTGTTTCCCTTAAGAGCTGTACCATAATCTGAGACTGAATTGTTCAAAACTGCCAAAATTGACTTTTCCTGATTTAGAGTCATCTGTTTGCTTTTTATACAGGCCTTTCTACCTGACATTAACCCATACTTTTTCAGTCCTGGTGACACACACAGTATGACGTGTTGATTTTCTGGGATCTCGTTTATGAATTCCCTTAAATAATCACCCATTGGATGGCTGAAATCTCTGTTATGATTCATGAATGTCACATCACCTGTCAATGTATTGGCAAAGATTTTGCATTTCTATAAAAAAGTGCTAAGTGATCATAAGCAGGGGTGAAATAGGCTATGAAAATGTTTTTATTACTAATGTGTAACTGTCTTTGGCATGCTTCAAAAGCAGGCAAACCATTTCATCATATCTACAATTGCATAATGAACCCTGGTAATTACTGGCAGGGAGAACAGTAAAGACTTTTACTGAGATCAACGACGTTCCTAAAAAAGAAAAGGCTTATTCTTTGGCCACATTTACTACATGAAGAATTTTAGAACAATTTAGCAACCTAACATTTAGTGGGGCTCACTGATTAAATTGTTTGATTAAATTCATCTGCCATTCTCACCTTGCAAGTGGAAAGAGATGCCACACATGTTAAGGTTGTCAATTCCCAAAATAACTGAGGGAAGGGAACATGTCATTAAAAAATTTGTATGTCCAATATAATATTCCCTGCTTTTGCTTACAGAAAGAAATGGAGTATCAAAAATACAGGAAGAGATGTCACCATCAGCTTTAACTCTGTAGCACAAAAAGATATAATTACTCCTCTTTGTAGATAGTACACAACTGGGCACTAAGAGTTGTAACAAACAGGTTGTTTTTAGAGAAGTCCCCAATCTCCCACCCCAATTCAAGCCGTGCTGCTCTGCTTGTGCTCGCAGTAGGTTCTACTGGCACATTCTCATCTTTTGAGATAATTGGCCTTTTTCAGTATCATGTAATAAAGAAAAGCATTTTTCCACATCCTTTTGAAGTTTTCACTGTGTTTTAGGGTAAGAGGAGACATAACCATGTTTTCCATGTTTTCCATTTAATAAATATTAAATTGAAATTCTGTGGATTTACTGTCTCTTTACAGCACGACCACCTGAAAATAAAGACTTGCTTTCAACTCCTCACTCTGAAATTCATAACATCTCTTAATTTTGTTTTTTTGTCTGCAATACACAGTAGCCACTGAATAGGTGGAGATGAATACCTGTCTGCTACTCCTTCTCTGAGGATGAAGTACTGTGATGCTCTAAGAGTATAAAGCTGTAAAAATCTGTGAAGACAGATGCCTGGGTCATGTACTGAAAAGGATTACGATGACATCTTAACAATATAAAATTCCAGCCCCTTCTTTTTACAAAGCACTTATGTACTGAAAGGCCAGTTCTTTATGTAAGTCAAAGTCTTATTTCAACACATTCAAGAAAATCCACTTTTTCTCCCCAGCACATTGATGTCAAGTCTATAGCACCTCAGATTCTTTCAAAGCACACTGACATCAGCTCCACCGTACCTCCGAATGGGTAAAGGACCAACCTAACACGGATTTTTTTTCTCCTTTCAGCCTTTCAATATATAATAACAACCTCTGAAATCTCAGCAATGAAATCTCAGCAGTGAAACCTCAGCAAAGGTTTACGGTGGAATTCAGAGTTTCTAAACACTGCTCTGTGTGCTAGATCTTCTGACAGGTGAAATCCTTCAGCAGCTTTCCAGCAATGAAGCAGCCAGGCAAACTTTGACAGTGTACATTGCAAAGGTGTATATCTCTGGAGCTGCAGGTCCATAAAGGTCTTCATGAAGGTCAAAAATGTAGTGCCTGTCCTCTGCACACAATCAGGTCATCAAGAATATTCTTTGCTACTGAAATGTATCAAAGAATCCATCCCCATGAGCTATCAGTGCTCATAACTCTTCCCTTCACAGGTATGACGGCTTGCTCCATAAGAAAAATGACAAAACTTTTAATCTGGTTATCAGACACTTAAACTCTCATGTGTAACCTAAACAACCTACAGACAGGGCACGTCTGAAGCAGTTCTCAGTGCTTGCATGTGCTGTGTTCAAACACACGGCACTGGACTCTGCACATATAGTTACAGCTGTCTGCCACTACTTTGGAGCTCATTTTACACCAAATATTTTTTTGCAAATCCAGACCTCTAGAATTAAAGCTATCGCAAACCTAACTGAAACAAGTCTTGGGGTAATAAAAAGATGCCCCTTGTATAGGACCATTGTAGTGTTTAACCTGAAAATATTTTCTAAATGCAGCTATAAGGCTGATTGCTACCTTTTTATGTCCGACCCCATCTGGAGTACTGCAGCCATTTCTGGAGCCCTCAGCACAGGAAGGACATGGACCTGTTAGAGCAAGTCCAGAGGAGGGCCATGAAGATGATCAGAGGGCTGGAGTACCTCCCCTATGAGGACAGGCTGAGAGAGTTGGGGTTGTTCAGCCTGGAGAAGACTCCAGGGAGACCTTATAGTGGCCTCCCAGTACTTAAAGGGGGCTACAGGAGAGATGGGGAGGCACTCTTGGTCAGCGANATGATAACATGTCATCTTCAGAGCCTTTCCTATTGTGGGTTTGGTTTGGGTTTGGGTGGGGTTTTTTTGTTTGTTTTGGGGTTTTTTTTGTTTGGTTTTTGTCAGCAAATACCCTTAAGCTTTTATCACCCTCTCAGAGAAGCTCCTACTCTTATTTTTTCTAGAAAAGAGTTTGCCTCCTGAGCCCCTCACCAACAGTATTTTCTCTGTTTAAAGGACAAATCATGTCAGTTTGAAGCTTCTACGCTTGCTGGTGTTTGACACATTTAATTACATACCTGCCTGAAGTTAGCATTTCACCTAGAATTTTATATTTTGTTTCCTGTCCTTTGCCCATCCTTGGTATATCTCTTGTACAAAGCACATGCTGTACAGTCTAGCTTGCAGAGGCTTTGCTAAGGTTCAATGGCCATGACCATTTCTTCTTTTTTTCTTCAAATTTTTATCTGGGTATGTCTCAACAAATATTACAGCAAATATCATGCTGTATATAACTTTTTATTTAGCAGTAGCTGCTAAGCTGGGAGTCTTGGGAATCTTATCCTCAGCCTTGAAATGTATGCTTAGAAACTGAAAATCCTTTAAAACTTAGCACACACATGCAAAAATATCTACTTCTTATCAAGTCCTGAAGTGTCTTAAAAATGAAAGCCTGGAATCAAGTACATCTAAAATGAATTTAGTACAGCTCTTTTACACTTTTGTCCACAAAACTTGAGACTTTTCCCTTTCTGAGGTCTCATTTTATTTCTTTACAGCTTCTCAGCACCCTGAGGGGGGTCTGCTTCTGCCAGAACTGCTATTATTACACTTTTATTGTGTAACTATAATAGATTTGTAAACTGTAAGATGTACAATTTTGTTAGAATTTTTCTTGAATATGTATTGATTTTTATAACATTCAGAGCTAAGTGAGACAAAATAACAGGGAAACAAACAAATAAAATGTAGTATTAGCACATGGGCTATAGACACACAACCTCTGTCACAGACTCTTCTGCAAGTTTTTAGAAATTTTCCTTTCTACTCTGGTCTTAGTCACAGGCAGTCCCTGACATTCAAGGAAAACCTCTGTTTAACGAGCAAATAAAATATTAGTATGGAGTAATGTATGAGAAATACAATAAATGACACCGATACTTCCAAGGTGCACACTTTTCTACAGAAAAGCATTACAAAATATTAATTGTAGCGTTGCTGAGGGCAATCTTACCTTGTCTCATGAATTATTTAACAATTCCAGTATTCCACCATTAAGAGAGAAAAGCCTTAAAGCAAGATATAAGCATTGATTAGTGAAGGTAGGTATACACAATTGTTCTATCTGGAGACATATAAAAGGTCCAAATAACCTGTATTCCAGTTTTGCAGCAGCCAATTTGGGTGATTTTCAGATAGAAGAAAAGAGGGAAATTTGAAGGAGGAGTTTTGCTATTCTGCAGCAGGAAGGTTACTTTTAAATCAAGTCACAATGCAGTGTGAAAATGTGAAAAGTCCCAGAAATGTTCTGTGAACTGATGGTGGAGATGACAACCATCTCCCATCACCTCTGCAAGCATATTTTACTGTGAAATACACAGGTTTCTTTCCTTCTTTGTAATAGCAAATACATTTCTCAAAATATATGATTCTATACTTAAAGGATATTTCTGGAAGACTAATTTAGGTTTCTTTCTTCCAGCCAAGGACTAGAAATGTAATGTTTTTAGAAAGAGAACAGAGACTCACAAAATCACAGACTGCCAGAAACTCTGGTAGAAGAAAAAACCTTTATCTATAGCTGTTATCTCAATGTATTTGTGGCACAAGTATTAATAGCTGACCACTCCCTGAAAATTAATATTATTATATAAAGGGGGTTGTTAGCTCATGATTCTCCATATGCTCCAAACTCACACTCAGAGAATCTTTTGCTTCCTTGTCATGACATATTGCAGATTTTTTTATCTGTTTCTTTATGTTTTACACCATTTTGAAACTTCAGGGTCACAAAGGTAATCCCTAAGACACAGCTTTGACCCATATTTCTTGTGTGCATGCCTGTGTGTGTATATCTTTGCCCGAAGAGGCATTAATACGACAGATTCTTCGGTATTTCTTTCTTCTGGTTGGAAGGGACCTCAGAAGCTCTTCAGTCCAGCCTCCTGGTCAAAGCAAGATTGCCATTGAAATTAGACCAGGCTGCTCAGTGTTATATTCAGTAGGGGTCTGAAAATAATGTGTTTGCACTCTCCCTTTTTCAGTTGCTGTAAAGTTTCAACTTGGGGTGGCTTTTGAAAACCTGAACTGAAATTGGCATTTTTCGATGTACAAATCAAATCCATGAAGATTATCATCAGTACAGTTTAAATTCTACGCCTTTACTGCTTGGCTAGCTGGTATATGACTTTTTAAATTTATTTAAAATCAATTACAAAAAGACAAATAAATATTTTCAGCTTATTTTATCACAGACATTAAGTTTCATTACATGAGTCGCATATTCACTTCTTTAGCACCTCTAGTTTTTTCTTTCAAATAAATGTTTTTTCAAAGAAGTAGTTTATAATCTCTGTTACAAAGAATTCCTTCTTCATACTGTGTTAAGGGTTCATCAATCTGCTCAATTACATTAATTAAAAATCATGATGCAAGACTTCAGATTCTTCCATGGCTTTTAAGGAAGTACCACGGCAGCTTTTTTAACTAAACAAAGAGTTTGTCACAAACAGAGAGTCATATTACAGAGCTAAAATAACATTGATAACAGTTTCTAGGTTTAGATCAGAATAGAAAAACCATAGGCTTTGTTCCAGTTTTTCTTGGTGAAGTTGAAGTCATGCAACCAAAAACCTACTGTCTCGGGGCATCTGTCCCACAATCACTAAGACACAGTTAAATAAGGTGTGTGTGATAAGGGTTTTTGAAAAAAATTCATAGCTGGGAAAATGCAAACGTCCTATACCTTTTGAAGTACTTTAAATGGCTTTTGTTCTCTGTCCTGAGTGCAATAGACCTTGTTTTTTGAACCTTTAGCATTTGAGGGCCTCTCAGTCTCTACCATAACTACCATCACTGTAAACATTATCTGGACTTCACAAGTAAGCCAGGTGCAAAGGCATACAGTAATTAGCCTAATGAAGCTGACAGACAAAGACGTGAAACCAGATCTCCTAAATCATAGCCATTATCTGACTTCCTTTCTCACTGTCATGCTAGGTTTTATAATTTCACTGCCACATTAAATCCGACACACACTTCTGGCCTCTGAAGACATCAGCCATTTCACTTGGCCTGAAAATCGGGATGTACTCACTCAAGTAACGTTTTGGTGCATGCATTTGTCACTAGCACCTGCATTTTTGTCCATCTGTATAGCACACTCCCTGTAAGTTCACACTGGAAAATTTCACCATCCTTCCTCTCCTTCCCCTGCTTTTGGTTAGCCAAAACACAAAGTCATTTTGTCCTATTTGCCCTGTCACCTTAAGCTTTAATACAAGCCTCATTGCAAGCTTCAGTGGTGGAAGACATTTAGATTGAACTACAAAAGTTCATAAAGTTCTGCAAAATCTTTAAGTCCAAACATTGCATTTCTTTCCATGGCAGGTGAGGGTTTCAGACCTTAAGATAGTAGGTAGAACACAGAGGGCAGATTTGCTGTGCAATCATTGCTGAGTCTTCTGTAGCATCTCATTCCCCAGATCCTATGTAATGGAGACAAAGGTCATGCTCTCATGTCAAATTAACAAAAGATCATATAGTTAGTTTTCTTTTGAGATGTGTCACTTAGCAGAAAGCTTCAGTGAAACAATGTCTTGCAAGCTCCTGAGGACACAGTTTTCACTTTGTGCCTTTTAACTGTCAGTCACACCTATGGCACTCTTGAAACAACGATGCGGTTGGATGGTTCACCTGCATGAGCTTTTCATTCAAAACCCACATCAAGAAAAGACAGAGTCATCCCGAGGACTCGCAAAGGTCACAAATCTCATGCTGACTCCTGTCTGTCTCCATTTCATTCTTCGTACTAGTAACACTACTGTGACAAACGAGCTATTGAGTCGGAGTCCATGGTTCTTGTCTCCTGATTCTCTTTAGCCAGTCAAAAAGGAGGCCAGTTCCAGGGATTCCCACCTTCTAGGTCTATGTGAACGTGATCAAGTCATGAGTTGCAAGGAGAAATCAGCTCAGTACAGATTCCTCTCAGCTCCCACTGGACTTGTCCCCGGCATGCATAACCAACACAGATGTTAAGGGGAGGAAAATTCACTTGGAATGAAAGAGTGAAAGAAGCTGTGGTTCAATGCCTTGGCAAAACCAGGGAGAGAAAGGCTTTCACTATGTCCTGCTTGTCTTTAGATCGATGTAGCTACTACTAACTTCCCATGAAAACAACCCTGACAGCAATATCTGAAGGGCTTTCCAACAAGCTTGTTGCAAAGCACAGCTCTCCCTGTATCCCTTGCTTCCAGCCAAAGGCCGTAATTCTTGCATCTAATTTCACTTCCCACTGACACTGTTGTGCCTCTCACATGCTACCATACCTTTAAAACATATTTCTGGAACTCATTTCCCAACATGCTTCTCTCTCTCCTCCCCCACACTCTTTCTGAACTGATCTGTTGTCAAGTGTCTTGTCTTATATTTTACTTGCCTTATCTTAAAATACAAGCTCCTTGGGGCAGGTAATGTGTCTCTTCCTATGTGCCTGAAGTGTGTGCAATTTGATCCCGTGCTATAAATGTTTTAGAATAACAATAGTACTGGAGGATGCTTGCATATCTCAAGTGTCAGGCTAAATAAAAGATGAACATTTTACACTCTAAATATTAGCTGCTAGAGTCTTCTATTTGTAGCATAATTGAAAGACATTATTGTAATTGGTTAGCAAAGCCACCAAAGTTTCAGCACAGGCCTTTGCAGAATGAAAATGAATGAAGCAGCTGTGGAAATGACATCTTAATAAGAATAATGAAGTTCAAACCCCTAGTGCAAGTACAGTGCATAATCCATTACATGGAGATTAGATGAGATATAAATACTTCAAGGATATAAGATTATTGATCTAATATAAGTCATCTGGTTTTGTAACCTCAAAATGGCAAACTGGCATCTAGACACTGCACAGTGCCTGACTACAGCTTTTTCATGGCGAGTGAAAAGAGAATTTAACAACCTATCAGACAAGGTCTTACTCCATTGTTCTGGATTTATTGGGTTTTTTTTCTTTCTGTTAACATAGAAAGTATTGTAAGGGTCCAAAAAAATTTTTTTAATTAATTTCCTGGATCTGGAACTCATTTTTAATTCCCAGTCCAGCCACAGTGTTAACCTCTTTATAACTCAGTTGCTTGCTTGTGAGATGAAGCAAAAAAGCTTCCCTTTACTGCACACACACGCAGGAGACATCTGGTAATCTTCATTATATGCTAAAACACTGCATCAGTGCTGGGTACTGAGGTATTCAGACAGCTACAAAACCTCAAAGACACTTAGAAAAAGGAAGCACCAAGACTGGATTGCAGAGCATGGGAGATAGGAAGGGTTGAATCCTGCAAGAGGTTACTCCTCCCAGGGAAATAACCAACTGAAAAAGATGGTAGATTTTAGTAGATTGTCACTCAGTTCTAGAAATTACCTCTTTCTCATTGATTTTGAAGTGAAAACAGTGAGGGTTAACAAGTCTCCTAATCATTCCCTGTTCAGCTAGGGAGAAATCCTCAGCCAAGGGTAAGTTGTTTCAGTGGAAATGACCTGTTCTGATGTTTGCATCATTCCCATTTCTATCATGGTCCAGCCCCTTATGAACCAGTATCAAGCAGGGAGGCAGCTCAACACGAAGGAAGCACAGGTAGCCAAGAATTCAAAGTGTGACAAAAGTCCCGTGCCACCCTAATGCACCAGGAAACACTCAAGAGAGAAGGATCTTGCAGCCAGGTCTCACACTAGACAGCTCTTCCTGATTTCACCCAAATCATCCAGCAGCTCCAACAGTCAATGGTAGCGAGGGCATTTTGCAGCAAAAAAAAAGTCTCAGTTATGGATATCTAATGCTTGATTTAATGACACACCATGACCAGAGTAGCTGAATTAAAGGGACAGCAAGAAATAGGATGCTCCAACTGTGCATTTCCCATAGCCATGCTGGTGGTCGCTGCAACACATGCACCAACACTGCATCTTAAGTACAGGCATTGTATTTCCAGCCATTAATCATAGTTAGACAAAAAAAAATCTCTTGCTTAGGACAGGCCCAAATATACATGTAGCTTCACTAGAGAAAGCACATGACTATGCATTTTCTGAGCATCCATAATCTATGTCACAAGATTTTGGCATATTTCTGTTTTGTCTGGGCTTTGTAGCAAATCAGTCAAAGGTTCCTGACTAAAAAGATCTTTAGTCATGTGCACAGCAAAAGACTACAGGACAGCTAGGATAATTCACTGAACTTGGATAACAGTGTACAAGTGACACCCTTCAGACAGATACAAACTGGGAGTACTTAGCTGAACGTAATGTCATAATCTACAATAATCATTAATGTAAAACCCCAAATCCACAGCCTTATTTCCTTGCTCAGCAGTAACTAAACCCTTTGATTTTAAGGGCTGATTCTCCTTTACTCATAGCAACCTTACCGGCAGATTCCTAGCCTTAAAGTGATTACAGGAATGAATGAATGCTTTGGAAGGAAAAATTGCACCAAGTTACACAGGTTGCTCTAAAGACACTTAAAGAGAAGAAAGGGGATATTTTATTTTCTTGAAGTCTTTCTTACTTTACTCCAAGCGTCAGCTGTTGTGTAATATCCTCCCACAAAGACTGGAGAAGTGCTTAACAGCACAGGAAGGAGCAGCCTGCTAAAGTGCAGTCTGCCTTTAGACATACAGCCTGAGGTTTACATTTGCTTGATCTACTGCTCTCCAACACAAATGCTACTCAGGTGATCTCTCTCCATCTCTTGCAGCACTCCTCTTTATGTTGTGCCTTTTAGGCTGTCCCCACTTATGCCATGAGCACTTCATACAGATTTCATTAATGCCTGAGTCATTACATTTGTTCAGCAGTTAATGGGAAATATTAAGTGTACTGGGATAAATAAGGCTAAGTGGAAGAGGCCCTAACGTTTGGCTTTCAGTAACCTCTCTTGTCCAGCCACAAGCCCTCACTTTTCACGTTACTGTCCACACATATTCTAGAAAATGAGGTGCAGAGAAGGAATGCTTGAATAGGAAGACACCAGGGATACCACTCCAGGGTACCCATGTCAGCACCAGCAGTGGTCATTTTGAGCCCTGCAATGTGGTGAGTGTGACTCTGAAGCAGCTTGCAGGCAGCCAGTGTGACAAATGCCACAACTTGAAAGCTCCCTCCGTGTTACAGGAATTAAGGAGAGGTTAGAAAATTGGGGTTTCTAGTCTCATCTCTGACACTGAGTTATGTTGCATGACCTAAAGGAATTTTATTTTTTCACATTTAACCACCCCACCACATCCCTTTTTCTTCCTTCTCAGGTCAGATGCTACACCTTCTGCATATTTGAAAGCTTCCTGATCTAGTGAGGATCCTTTCTGGATAGTGAGCTAAACATCAAAAGGCATGAAACAGGAATATCCTTGTTTTTTAAAGTCTTTTAGGTGTAACCTGACTGAGCACTATGAATCAGGTGCNTATCAGAAGGCATGAAACAGGAATATCCCTGTTTTTTAAAGTCTTTTTAACCTGACTGAGCACTATGAATCAGGTGCAGTCTCAGGAGAGCTACTTCCTAGCTCCATTGCTGGCTGCTCCAAAATTTGCTGCTATCTAAACAAGATAATCTCAAGCAAGTGAGGAAGACTTCAGAAAATATAATTGCCTTCAGAATAAAAGGATTCCTTTGTGAATTCAACTTTGTCTGGTTTAAATGTCATAGTATTTTCCACTTATCCCCCTCGTCCCACTCTCACCTTCCAAGGCCTGCAAACTGTATGAATGAGCAGCACATGTTGACATGGAACCATGTCGAACCTGGTTTTATACCTTTGCCTCATTCCCATGAATGTTTTTCTATCATTGCTCCATCTGATACTTACAAGGTATCAGATTCAAACAGTGTGCTCACTTAAAACACCACAAATCCCCTGCACGAAAGACCAGAGAAGCTGGTGTGCCCTCTTTCAATTCCAGTTTTTTGCCTCTTAATGTAACAGATAATGAAAATAATTTAAATCCAACTGTTTTTGGTTTTGGTTTTGTTTTTTTCTTATCCAGCATTCTTAGTGCAGATCACCAGAACAGCAATGTAGCTGCTCAGAGCACTTCCAGACTTATTCCTGTATTTCTACTATTATGCAAATATGGTCCCTAACCAGATGCTCTCTGGGCTGTTGAGGCCCATCTTGCACATGACAGATTGTTGTCTGCATCCAGTCAATGGTACCATGACTCTGGTACCAGCATCTCAGTCCCTCAAACCATCTGTTTCTGCAGAACATGTTACGTGCTGGAACATGCCACCATTTAATAATGTGTCTGTAACAGAGCGTTTTCTCCAATTATGCTATTAGTGACTGCTTCCCAGACTGAAGTAGAGGGAACTGATAACTGCTTTTAAATGTTTTCACTACAGATGAACAGATATTCTGTAAGATTTTTCTCCAAGCAGCCCCAGTCACTGAATTTCCCCTGCAGCAATTTAAGTGTCCTTCAGCTGCTGTATCAGTGTTATTCATCCTATTTTTCATTTTGTTTGTCAACAAAGTTTTCTGTCTTGCTATTTTCTCTACATGTTTTAAGAACCTGATGCTGACCTGTGCAAGACCTAACTCAGCTTGACTTTTTAAATTCCTCTTTTTTCCTGTGCTTACCAGCTTGTTTTTCTGGTTGATNTTAAGTTTTCTGTCTTGCTATTTTCTCTACATGTTTTAAGAACCTGATGCTGACCTGTGCAAGACCCAACTCAGCTTGACTTTTTAAATTCCTCTTTTTTCCTGCGCTTACCAGCTTGTTTTTCTGGTTGATGCTTTTTTTCACTCCATATTTGCAGATACGTTTCACTTGTTTGCTTGAACACACTTCAAATGCACACTTATTTCTATTCTCCTCATTTATTCTCATCCTAATCTGTTCTCTGTTCCTTGACAAATAATATCCAAAATTCAGCTCTAAAATACACAACAGAATAATTGGGCTAATGACCATTTTAGCTGACAACTAGGTCTGAGCTCTTTTTCCATGCCTGAAAATCAGAACCACTACTGCTTACACCAGAAGGCAGATTCTCTAGCCACCTACAGAGATCCCTATTTTGTGTAAAGGAAGAGGTTACCTAAGACAAGCAGGCTAATTTTTGTATCTCTGCAATGAGTGTAGCTCAGCCTTTCCTGTGCAGATCTAAAAGATTTCCTTGATACGGTTCTTGCCATCCAAGCAGACTATCTTCCATCTTATTTCCAGATTCTGCTATCCCTATGTTGCTTTCTTTTATACTTGTGTTTATCATTTTCTAAAGATCCCTCTTCGGACATAGCAATATAGTCATGTTTGTGTTATACATCTACAAACCACCCTCAGATACTCCAAGGAATGTTCCACGCTTTTTGTGTATTTTAAAATATTTTTAAAACTTTTTTCCCCCTTAAATTGCTATGCAGCAAGAAAACTCTATACTAGGGCCTGCCATCTTTTTAATTATGTAAATGAAGAATTTTGTGGATGAGTCACACGCAGTAAGTCTCAGGATGGGAATATCCACTGCTGGAGGGCTAATTCCATTCTTTACACTCAGGCTGGTTAGCAGAGCCTTCACACATATTACTCCTACTTTTCACAAGCTTCTTCTTCAAACTGGGTATTTATAGGCCTTTTCACCTGCAAGAGATGGTCCAGCTAATGAAGATGTGTGGTTAATTATGATGGCACTCCAGCCACTGTGCTTACCATAATGCAGTGGGATTTTCTGGTTACTCTGCCTTAAGGAACACTTTAGATTCCTTTTAATTTTTAACATTACTTTCAAATCCCCTTCAAAGTTGTTTCTAATAATCTTTCTGGAAACTTTTAACTGCAACCTGCATGCTTTGCCACTTGGCAGTAGGCTATGGATACACATCTCCAACTGCTGAGTTGCTGCAAACAGTGTTAGAAAGTTACACCAGGCTGTGTGCCTTCATTCGTCACTGTAAGCTTGTGAATGACAAGCTGTATACCCTTAGTTAATGCTAGCAGCTGAGGACCATAATTTCTAAGACCAAAACCAGTGTTAATTTTCATAGATTGAACAACTCCAGGTTCCTGCCAGCCTTTGGAACCATCAAATGCAATCCAGAGCTACTCTTCTAATTTCTGTCTACCACCTTCAATGTATCAGGTGTATATTTCTTTCCAAGGCAAGAGAAACGACCCTGTGATCGGTTTGCCCTTGCCTGGGGGCCAAACCACACACCCACTCATGCAATTCCCCCCCCACCCGAGGACAGGGGAGAGAATTAAAGGGGTAAAGGGAAAAAAGGACTCATGGGTTGAGATAAGAAAAATTTAGTAACTAAACTACAACAATATTGAAAATAATACTATATACAAATACACAAATGAGTGATACACAGAGATACTGCCCCCCTACCTGATGACCAAGGCTCAGCCTGTTTCCAGCTAATGATCCCAAAGCAGGGAGAGTCCCGAAACTGCACTCACAGAACGGAGATAACAGTCCAAGTGTCCCAGACCGAGAGCTGACCGGGGTAGGGGGTGGGGAGGGAAGGCTTTGGGAGAGCGACCACCTGGAGAGAGATGATCTGGAGTAAAGAGATCTGGAACCAAAAGGGACGATCTTCCGGAGGGTCCTCACCTATATACTGGGCATGACGTGTATGTTATGGAATAGATTATTGGCCACTCTGGGTCTCAATCCTGAACCTAAGATCAAATCCTGGGCTAGTAACCGGGGCTCTGCTCCCTCCCAGCTTCTCCTGTTTTCAGACAGACAGAGAAGCTGAAAGACTTTGGCAGCCGCATAAACATTACTTTTTATCAGCTTTCTTCTGAGCACAAATCCAAAACACAGCCTCTTGCTAACTATTATGAAGAAAGTTAACTCTGTCTCTGCTTAACCCAGGACAGATCCCAAAGCCAAAAATTGAAAGCATGGACACTAATTTCCTCAGTTCTGGATCCCAGTCAAATCAAACCATGAAAGGATAATACTACTTTTTGGAAGTAACCCATGATGTCAGTCTTCCAACATTCAAGATGGCAGAAATCTTACCAAAGAATTAATGCCATTTTAGATTACACATATTTAGACTGTTTGTCATGTGAACAGTCTAAAAATATGGGGTTTGCTTTAGCTTTGCTTTACTACATAAGTCAAGAAAAATTGTTTTTATCCAACAATTTGTTACAATCATTAAGCTTATTATCCAGTTCTTGGAAACACTTCTGATCTTGCATACGGTGTAAGCCACAAAAACGACAAAACATACTTAGTTCACTCTTTCTCTTCTACATTACAGCTCGGCATTCAGATATGCTTCCCAAAGGTGGCACGTAATTATCCTCCAGTGCCAAAAATAGTGTTTTTTCTGATCAAAAGTAAGGGGAAGGAACATACCAGTTACACCGTATGATATTATCACTTGATGGAAACCATCTCAATGGCTCTTCTAGCGATGTTTGCGTCTGGCCCTGCTGCTTGCACTAGGTTTAATGCAGCCTGTGATAAACTGGTTAAAACAAGGGTAGAATAAAGCACCTGAAGTGTAGCGATAGGGCAGATCGAGCCACAAGGAACAAAATTACCTCAACACACAGACTTTCTACGACTAGAATAGGAAATGCATTCACACAATTTATGATTTCTGTGTGAAGCACCAAACTATCTGTCTGTATCCTTAAAAATCCACAGACTCCATTTTGCATATCAGTCCTGTCTTCTGTCTCACTGCTTCTCTCTGAAACACACGTTTCTAAAGCTTAATGAGTGTCAGTAATTTATGCAGCTCTCTTTTTATGCATGCAACCTTTAAACAACAGGCTGGATCACACCCCAAAGAAGTAAATTGTCAGGGAAAAGCCATTTTTGATTGCAAAATCAGCCATAAAGGTCTATAACTATATGAAGCAACTGATCCCAGGGTCACTGCCTGGAGGCCAAGAACTACCCTGTTTCCAGGAGTCGTCTTTGCAAGCTTGGTCCAGTGGGGTTGCTCATGGCATGAGAACTAGCTTGATAAAGCAGGGATAACCCTGCCTTCCTGGAGTCAGACAGCATCCAGAGTACAACCAGAGTGATGGGCCTTGCAGTTACTTTGTTGTTTGTTAAACAATTTCTCTTCTGTTTTGTTTGGTAGGAAAAACACTGGCACTTTCTAGACTTCTGCTCCCAGCTAATGTCTCTGACTGTCAGTGCATATCTGCTGCATATGTCTTTCTTGTGAAGCTGTTAATCTGTGGGTTGTTTTTTGGGAGCAGGTGTTTTAAGTGGCAGAAGAATTTGAGGAAATCAGTATTTCTCCTGGGAAAAAAAGGGCACTGTGAGCTCCAGACCGGTGGGGTATGCCTGGGCATGATGCTGGCCTGGACCCTGGAGCAGCACCTGAATCTAGTCCTGGAGAATATCATCCACTCAGCAGGTTCAGTAGCTGAATCCCTTGGCATTGTGGTCACTTGCAAGGGTAAACTGACCATACTTCAAAACTTTATATTAACTTGCAAGTTTACAAAAAGGCCATCTTTTTGTCCTGTGGGATCCTACTTCATAGCATAAATAAAAGAAAATTCCTTCTTCCCTTTCCGATAAGCCATAGCACTCAGCTACAGCAAGTAAAAATAAGGAGTGTTCAAACGGAAAAGCAGCAGCTCCTCCAGGTTTCTCTGCTGTCATACAGAACAGCAGCTTCAGAGGCACAAGGAACCGAGTCATTTGGAAACACCTTGGTTTGAAAGCGCGTATGCGGGGAGTGCAGCATTCAGAAAACTAAGAATAAATCCAAGTGCTGTATTTTGCAGAGAAACCATCTGAACCTCCCAGATTCTCTTCCTGCTTATGTTTTGATGGGTGCATGGCCAAGGCTTCTATCGATCACCTGTGTGTGGAAGTGTAACAGCAAATAAAATGAAAAACCCTCCCGGATAATTGTTATAGAACATGTAGGCGATTTGGGGGAAAAATCAGAACCAGAAATGTGCCGGAGGGGGGAAAAAAATATATTTAGAATGCCAGCCCCCTCTGAGCCCCTCTGCTTCATATTGCTTATTTTGCCACTCACGCCTCCCACCATGGGCTGCTGCTGCCATCTACTGCCACCTGCACTGTGGGACCTGAGCTCCTCTCCTGCATCCTGGCAAGGGTCTGGGCGTCAGAGGGGGTGTCAGGACATGAGATATTTTTGGATAATAAGGCAAAAACAGATTCTGAGGAGAGAAATGGATGGGAGAAAGCCTCACAGCCAAAATTAAAAATCCAAGTACAGCTTTGTTCATTAAAGATATAATGCAAAAAAAGTTCACGCTCTGAGGAGGGAAGCCTAAATGGAAATGCTTTTGCTTTCAAAAGGGAAAGGAAACACATGTCTGGATCCACCCTTCTGTCATGCAGTGACCTAAACCTATTCCCAAAGCCCTAAAGGTTATTAGTTTCAGTGACACTGATGGCAGCCTATGTTCAGCCTTCATTAGATGAGGAAATGACCAGGACAAAAAGCCTGGAGGTGAGTCCAGTTTTCCTAATTCAGTCACCTGTGTTACACCTGTTGCAGGAACAGGGGGCTTCAGACACTGGTGATGGAAATCGGGCACCTGAAACCAGCTTTTTTTTTAAGAATCTGAGAACAAACGAGCCTTCAATTGTTGCAGGTATTTCTAAATGAAATCTGGAAGGAAAGCATGCTTTTACAATGAGTATTGAAAGACAGACTATGGAAAGAATGGGAAAAAATTTTGGCAATGGAACTGTAACGTCTGTTACGACCCAGCAAGAGATATGCCAGATTTCACAACCTCTGAATTTCACACTATTACATTGCAGGTGGCAGCAAAGATCAGACCCAGACCTTCCTGATCTCAGTTCCTATTTCTTCTCTGTTAATGTTATATAGCAGTCTTCATTAGCAATACCAATCTACACAATGGTTGCAAAGGGCTGAGAAGCAAAACAAATTAGCTTTTCCCCTTCTTTTTGCAGCTCTTGTTAGGCTGTTCTCAATGTCTAAGTAAGCTGAGTTTAGTAGTCTCTTACTTGACTTTATTACACGACCTGCAATGCACAGCTGAATAATTTTAAGTTGCACACTCTGCTTAGCTAAAGTGATAAAGTCAGGTTTTTGCTCCTTATACCATTTACCTTTGATAGCTACACTACATACACCATGTGGGCACCTTCTGCATGGATTAAAATGCAATCCAATCTGTATGACTAGCGTGCATTTCTGGTACTATGACTCCATAAGAATGTCGTATCTAAGCATGTCATCATCTTTATCCTACACAAAAATCTGTGATATAAAGAAGTACTAAAAGACAAGTTATAATAGCACCAATGCTGTGACGTAACAGTGTGATCGAAGCCAAAAAGCTGACCACATTGATACAGCATTGAAGTATTCCCTCTTCCCTCATCTCCTCCAGAAGCTGAGCTACCACAACATGTCTAAGAAAAAAGCCTTTGTAGACCTGCCTTGCTCTACACTTCAACAGCCAGATTCCCCATAGACCCAATTATTTAATGAAATAGGAAGTAAAGTTTTACAGAAACTTGTTGGGCAGAAAAGAAGAAAAAAAGCATGCTGGAAAGCCCTGGGGCTTGTGGTGGTATTTTTTCTTTCAGGTTCTCCTTCAGGACAGGAGTGTTTCCTTCTAAATCATTTGCCTGGATATTTCATTCTTGATATAGAAGCTGACCTGAGTAGGCAGCCTTCCTTGAGACACTGCCAAAGGCTGTTCAAACAGCAACAATTAATTTGACTTATTATCTGAGGCCCAGAGTAGGTTTTTTGACAGTTTTTTGTCTTTTTTTCTAGAGCCTTTGTCTCTTGCTCAGGCTTTGCTTCTCATTAGGTTCCTGACCGACTGTGCCTTTTCCACACTTCACAGCTGGCCAGAAGACAGTCCCCACCATCTGAAGCCTCTGGAGGACTACACATCATTGCATCTCTTTTGCTCAGTTTTACAGTGTTTCAGGGAGCTGTCTGGGAAAACTTTGTTTTACAACAGCTCACTTGAGTGAGGAGAACAATGTCTTATCCTCGCCAACAACAGTAAGTTTTGGCCTTCACCTGGAATAAAGCATAACTCAAAAGAGAAGATTTCCTAACCCAGTGCTCTACAGATACTCCCCCCTCACAAAGCCCACAGAAGGGGACGGTGGGGGGGTCTGACACTGCAGTCCTCTGGCAATTTGTTTCTCAGCCACACTAGTGAACAATGCAACCTCTGAAGCCAGAGCCAATGCTTCCTGGCAGGAGGCAGGGTAAATCCGGTATAAGAGAGACCGTGTCCCAAAAGCTGTGGAATTTAAATTAAGATGGACAAAGTATCATTAGCCTCATCTACAGGCAAGAAACAAACACAACTTCGTCCTCTGCCTTTCCTTAGTAATACCTTTTCTGTATGACAGAAACTACACATGTGCAGTCCCAGAGGACTAAGACAGATGCATAACAATATTATGCATTATATCATTATTATTATAAAAATATGTCAATGAGTCAACAAACAAAGATTGTCTACCTCATTCAAATCACCAATAGAACTAGGCAGCTACTACAAATTATCCCAAATCGTACTGATGAGTATTCATTGTGTGTATCTGTACATTATGTGTCACTGAAAGCCTTTTGGACATTTCACTTAGATATTCTCCATCTCTATGGAAGTATCTACACAGATTTCATTTTCTGAACAGTTTAAGTTTTTGTCTTTGCATGCATCTGAGAGCTGAAATAAGTGCTCATCACTGCACAGAAAAAAAAAAATAACACCCCTGTTTTGTTTTTTTTTTCCTTTTAAAATCTGGCAGATACAGTTGTAGGAAAAAAAATGTGATTTGTGCTTCCGCACTGGACACTGTTACCCCATGTGCAACCACTAGACCATCACATGTGTCATGAGAAATTAAACAAATCAAGGGCCATCAAACACTCTGAATTGTAAGAGCAAATCAGCAGAGAAGGATTCTCACAGGTGTTTCTGGAACCGTGACACACAGGACAATTCAGGGGGAACAAAACCCCTTGGCTTTCTACTTCAAGCCACAGTGAAAGAGAAGGTTGCTATGCTGGAGTATTATCAAAGCATTCAGGGCACCAACAGACTCAGAATTTTCAAATGGGATTTTTTTTCTCTGCATCTGCTGTTTTATTTATTAGCTTATGTTTTTTGCCACTGCATTTACATAAAACTGGATGCACTTAGAAAAGAACATGGGAAAAAGAGGAAGACTAATGTGATGTAGCACGGATCTGCTTCTGCCTCTCCCTTGGTATCCAGTTCTGAATTTTTCAGAGCCATCTCTAATATGAATTGGTTTCAAGAATAATGAATTTATGAATTTATAAATTCAGTAAAGCTCACACTCTTCCAAGTTACTAGCGGTTTGATTATAAGGTGCACTGTGCTGCTATATATCCTGACCACTTACAATGTTTCACAGTAATGCCTTTCTTATAAATAAAGGGCTATCTTCAATATATTAATTCTTTCTTACAACCATTCTTTCTGTTGCTCTTCTACTATATGACAGGCTCTTCATCTTATCTCATGCTATTGCTTAGAATTGCTGTGTTCGGTGAAGCACCTGCTGTGTTTCTCTCCAGAAATGGATGCAATTCATTGATGACAACAATGATCCTTTTATACATACTGTAAATCAATGTTTCTGCCTTTCAGTCAACAAAGACTGACAAAACTTTGAATGCTTTCAATGAAAGGTGCACAGTATATTCAAACAAATGTCAAAAATAGATACAAAAATGAAGTAACCCACTTCCCCCCAAAAAATTGTTGCTTCCTCAGAACTGAAAATGGACATTAGCCCTGTGTGACTACTTCGCTCTGCTGCAGAAGTGATTGGGCCATAAACTGTTTGCCTGTCAGCACCTATTTGAACTTCGCTTTATTCTAAATACCATTCCAGAGTTCTCCAATTCTGGGAGATATTGGCAGCCCTGCTCTTAAAGTTTCCTGTTTATAAAAACTACTTGTATTTTCTCAGTCAAAGGTTTCCTCTAATCTGCCAAAAGTATGAGAGAGTGAGAGGAGAGAGTAGAAAGAAAATGAGGAGAAGTTCATTGCAACAGGCCATCCAACAAGTCTGCATCCTAAAGAACCAGACTTGGTCTTTTAAAGGTCCAATTCTTCACCTTGCTCTCAGGACTGCCAGCAAGTGAGATGTATTCCAGGGAGAACAACTGTCTCCTTGAGATAAGATACACAAAAGCCCCAAACCACTAAAACTTATTCCCTAGTTCTAGATTATGGATTCAGAGGAAAAAGTACCTACTGTTTCAATTATGAGAAAGATTTCCAGGAGTATTCTCAGACATCTTTTGAGACTTGCAGTTCCACTACTGACTAAATCCTTGTTCATCCTGTGCACAAATACTAGCACTGCAAGAAATAGTCTGCTATTCCATAAGCTGGAAGAGGAATCTCACAGGTTCTCAAGCATGTATCTGCTTAGCTTTACAACTGCTTCTGGTTCATTGATTTGAACTGGACTCTCTCACTGGTGGCGATAAACACTGACTGGGAGTTTGCAGGTTCAGATCCTTATTGATCATTTTTCTTTTCAATTTGTAATTAACATCACTCAGACTTCCTGTCACATTAGGTTAAAAAGCAGGTCACAGCTCTAAAATTAAAAATATAATACAGTCAACATCTGAAACCCAACCATGAAAAATGCCAGTGACATCTTTTTTGACAGAGCTTTCCCTCGCCTTCGGATACCTCCCAAGAGTTGGATGCAACTCAGTAAACACTTTCTCTAAGTCACATTTGGGAAGGTATTTTTTGTGTTGGTCTCTAGTATCTTGTTATGACTCTGTGCAGCAGACATTGGGAAGTTATCTTACTTGACCAATACTGCAGGCAATAAAAATTCTGATAACTAGTCTAACACAGTTGTCCAATTTAATTTGTATTTGATACAACCATTCTCAAATACAGTGCTAATTTACACAGAGTACTGGACTTCACAGAAAGTTTTAAATGCTGGGGAAATTCCACTGTGTCATGCTATTTAGAGTGGTTAAGCAACCTTTCTCTGCTATAGTCTCAGGAAGCCTTGTAGAGGTCATTAGAGTTAGTCCAAAATTACCACAGTGATAGGGAGCAGAATGCATTGTCTTATTGTAAAGACTGTAAATGCAACATTTTATGCTCAGGTAAATGATGATAGATGCTGTATCTTATTTTCCAACATATCATCCCTCACAAAAGAAGCCAAACAAATGGAAATGGGATATGAAAACATAAATAATATTCTATCTCCACTTGTCAGCCTCTCCTGCCAAATCAATAAAAATGTTGAAATTCTTTTAAAACAGTGGAATTGTCATGTTGAAGCCTTACAAATGTCTGCTGTGTATATCAAGTTGTGTTTATTTTAGGGGAGATCAGGAAATATTGTTAAGGTTAACACAAGGAAAGTCAAGAGTGTGCTTAGGGTGTTTTACTGTGCAGTAGCAAAGCAAAGTCTCTCTTCCAATAAGGCAAACAAAGGCTTCAGTTCTAATTACTGTTATGTCTGTGATCATATTTAATAACTCAACAGCAATCCAATACAACCTGCTTGAGCAACAGCTCCTGCCAGCTCAGCATCAAATACAGACATCCTTCTCATGAACAAAATGGCCACTACAGTCAAAGTAAGGTCTGAGTAAACCACTGATCCTTCTTTGCACAGCCATCCCTTTGAAAACTTTCAAAAAGTAGATAAGAAGCCTTACAATTTAGCTTGAGATCACCCATTCTTTAAATGAAGTGTTTAAATGGCTATGCTACACTAAATACATACTGATGGGGAAAACTCTCATTTCCATCTAAGTGTTGTGTTATAGTCTATGTAGTTAGATGTGATATTCATGAAACTAGTTTTATCACAACCCTTTTCATAAGATTTTCCCATTCTCTGGAGCATGTCACTGCTCTTCCTCAGACCTTTCTGTTGGCAATGGGAAAAAGCCGTATCACACATGAAGTGCTTTAAGTTAGCTTGTAGCATGACAGCTTCTAGCATAGAAAATGCCTATTGAATATACTATTCACAATCATTAATCACAAGCTGAGACTGCATATTGAAAAAATGGGAAGGGAGAGAGAAGCAAGATGGTCTGGTAACACCAAATCTCTAATCTTTCCTCATTTTCTTAAAGGAAAAGTGCTCTGAGTGGCAAAGTCCCATAGAACCTTGTTGGCTTCAGCACTCGTTGGGTGATGGGGATGAATCTGATGTTCTGAAGAACATGCAAAACAGCCACCTTTCTGTAGCACATCTAACACCTATTCTTTTAACCATACAGCGTTAATTCAACCATTTCTATTTCATTTAAAATTCAGCACTTTTCCTTCCATGTTACAGTACATAAGATAGAGCTGATATTTTTAATACTTTCCCTCCTCTATAATACAGCTTCTAATTAGGCAGCTGCAATTATACGTGGGTGTAAAAAGCAGACTACACATTATGAAAGCATCAGCATTTATTGCAGTGAAGGATACAGCTTTACAGCAAGATCTTCTCTACAGAGCACAGAAAGATAGAGAGGTACAGAAGAGAAAACCCACATAAATATCTTATTTAAAGAATGTAAATATGATGGGTTTTTAAGCTGTCTGGCAGAGAAACATTAAAGCTGTCAAAACCTTATGCAGCTACTTGAGAGTCCTGTTTCTGCCACTGACCGGCATCAGATGCTCCAAAGGAAGGTTGTGCACGAGACATTCCCCTCAAGACTAAAGGTCCTGGTGAAAGGATGAAACCTAAAATTGTCCCAGGCTCTGAGAAGGCTTGCAGAGCATGTCACAGCAGGACAGTAACAGGACATGTAGTAACATGCTGCTTTACTCATCCCCCTTCACATCAGCCTCCATTTCAAACTTTGCTTCTTGGCTTTAGGCTCTGAAGAAAATGTTTCAGGAACCTTCCCACAAAAAGCAGTGAGACTAGTGGTACTTACTAAAAGTTCTGGTCATTTTGTCCTTAGATTAATATTCTTTTATCATATATTGAGAAGCTATTGCCTTCAGTGATGATGTTCCACAGTCATTTTGAGGGCACAATCACTTGTATGAAAAACAATTATCTCTGCTTTGAATTTCTCAGTGTATTTCCTATAAACTTTCAGATACTTTTTTTCTATAGAAATGTGTTAATATTAGTAAAATTGACACTTTGGACAAGAAGAAAAATGTGCATCAGAGCACTAAAGAGGAATGAATGCTTTTGCTGGATATGTGCTATTCCCAAAGAGACTGTTCAGCAGCCTTGTATTCTACCCAAGAGATATCCAGATTCCTACACCAGCTCTTCACCTGCTCATCTCTTATTTCACACTCGACCTGTTTTGATCTCTTTCCATTGATGTAAATAGTAAGATGGCCTTTATTTCTTGAAGATATATTTAGCTGGGTCTCATCCTGATTCTTTCCAGTGGAAAGGAAGGCAATTCAAATTGTGCTGGAGACCTATACTTGTGCTCTCACACTGTAGAGAAAAAAGCCCAGAAAAACAACCCCCCCCCTTTTTTTTTTTTTAAGTGTGTGGCAGTTTATTCTGGTTTGAGGTCAAATTTATTATTTCCCCCATTGCTAACGTTTCATAGCCAACTGCGGCACTCACCAATCCAGTTGGAATTTGCTGTTTCTCACCTTATCACCACAATAAGTATTCTGCAATGGAGCCTGATCTTCAAACTGACCTCTGTGAGGCAGCGAGAGTTCAGCTCTCCTGCTGTAGCTCTGTTTAGACTACAAGAGGCATAAAAACTCATTTTAATCAGCAGCTGGGACTTGAAGAAACTGCAGAAGTAGATAAGTCATAGAGGAATTTGCTTTATGGTTGCTTTTATGATTATTATAGTACTTAAACTCCATCTATAGTGTTTTGTTCTTTAATGCTAAAATTTACCATGAGAATCCTGTTTCACTGCAAGTTAAGGGACAGTAAGGTTTACATCAAAAGCAAATAGGCAAATAGTAGCAGGAAAAATGGGCCTGGCAGATGATTGGAGTGCATTTAAACTGACAAAGTAGAGCATTAAAATTTGTAACATAGCTGAAGTTCAGCTTTTAAATGCATACACACGTGCATGTGCACATGCACAAATGTGTATATTATATACACAGACCCACACAGACACAAGGTTGCAACTTGTTTTACAAGCTGTGAGAGAAATCTATAGGCAGAATTGCCTCTGCCTCTAAACAGAGAGGGACACTTTTCTCCTCATGTAAATTCACTGAAGACAAGGGAGTTACACCAGGGAGATATTTGACCCAGAATGTCAACAGTTTTGAGAAAGAAGAACTTTTATTTATTATGCAATTATTCACACAGAGGGATTTGCTTTCTCTTTTAAGAGAATGTGTCACACAGTTTGACGTCTGCTGCTTCTTTTGCAGAAGCTACTTTCCCAGTTCGGCTGACAGCAGAACAAGTAGTGTCAGGGACACACATATTTGATTTGCCTGTGCTTGTAGTAGGAAAATAAAGTTTGCAAGCCAGTCATACCAAGATACGTTGCATGTCCTAGGACAAGGGAGAAGATGGGATTCCTCCTGCCTGCGTGAAGAAAGATTTAAAGAGATGAATTGTGGTGCATCTCCCCTGCACCTGTATCCTGTTCTTTTCAGATCTCATCCCTCCCTTTTTCTTTCTTTGATAATATTTCAGTTCAGTTGACTACCTGAAGCACATCTACCTCCACATCTAAAACTCAGTAAGATAGGACCAAGGAATCCTTTCTGGCACCAAAGCAAATAGATAGGTTGGCTCATGTAACCTTGGTTTAGAACGGCCTTCCTTCAAAACATACTGGCCATGTTCATGCTTCATAGCACTTCCCTTGGAGTCTCCTTTCAGCTGTGCATGATTTCTCTGTGGTGTCCCAATATAATTACAGTTGTTTTGTGTGTTCCTTCCAGTTAAGAGCCAAAGAGCAAACACACACTTACACAGAGAGAATGGTTGGGCAGAAGAAATTCTTTAGTTTCTTGGGCCCTCATTTATTTAATACCATGCAGATGCTGATTTTGGCTGTCACCATTCCTACAATTTTAGGTAGCTTTCTGGAGCAGATGTACTAGATGTCCCTGTACCCTCTTGTGTCCCAGGTGGCAGCACAGCTGCCTCTAGACAGTAGTTGCTGGAACCCTTCTACTGGATTTCCTTTGCTCAAATACAGAAGTCATTCCACAGATAATTATTACCAGTACCTCTCTTTCTTCTTTCAAACTGAGCACAGTACCTTGCCTGTACACCAAAGTCCAAGCTTGCCCCACTTAATCCTAGATATTCAACCAGATACACACGTCCCCCTCAGTTCCCGCTGTGCTCAAAGGTAAGAGGTGGGGAGATTCCTCGAAGTCATTTCAGAACCGCATTACTCACTGCAGGTATCTGCATTTTTCTTCTAAGGATATGGATGCCAAAAGTAACCTTATTGGAACATACTAGTTGATACATAAAACTAGAAGAA
The DNA here is from genome assembly GCA_013400615.1 of Syrrhaptes paradoxus. Lineage (NCBI taxonomy): Eukaryota > Metazoa > Chordata > Aves > Pterocliformes > Pteroclidae > Syrrhaptes > Syrrhaptes paradoxus. Next base: position 38,332 of record VZTO01022577.1, read on the forward strand.
AAGGCAGCCCCTAGCAGCAATGAACAGAGTCCTACCGTGTCTCTCAATGCAGGTCTTAAAGGTAGATATTCAGTGAAGTTGAATCTCTCCACCAGCGAATACTTTCCCCAGGACCAAAATTCAGGCTCCATATAAAGTTCCAAAGCAAGCTCTTCCTACATCTTTTGGCAGCTAGTTTCTATAGGAACAACCTCAGGTTCCCTGTCATCACTCAGTGTATTTATTACTCACCTTATAAATCAGACATTTAGAGGCAAGTATTAACTCCAAAATCTCAAGAAGCTGCCAAAAAATACAAATTCAGAGATCAAACACTCAGTGGGAGCAAATCCCCCTGTAATCACTCTGCTTCTTGATAGATACCGTCCCTCTTCTGCTCTCTTTTAAAGAATGCAGTCATTTAACAAACAGTAAAATACAGGACATACACAGGCTACAGACATACAAAGAGGAGATTCACTCTCCTGATACCTAAGCAAAGCACATATTCTTTAGACTACAGTGATTTCCAGTCTAAAGTGTTGGTATGGGGACCACCAAAAATGAAATTATCAAGACAGTCACTGAAGTACTGGGGACAACATTGCTGAGTTCCTCATCAGGACTCAAGCAAAGGCAGCACGAAATAGTCTCTAGGAAAATTTAATCCAACCTTCACAAGAAAATTATGTTGGTTTAATCAGTATGTTGGAAACTGCACACAAATTGACTAACTACTAAATTCGTTGTGTGTTATGAAACTCTGTCTTCACCTGGTAAACTGAGGAACAATAAAAGGAGTATTTACAAACTGCATAGTCAGTGTATCAGCATACATAGAGTAAGTAAGAAAGATCTTTGAGTTTGTGTACATGTGAGCTGCCTCCTACAAGGTGGGATACTTCTGATTGTGTCTGCCTATGTGCAGGAAAAGGGCTTTTATCCTTCTGTGAAAAGAATCCTAAATAGCAGTAACTCTGGGTCCTCAAGCTCAGGGACAGTATGGTGCCAATCGCCAGATGAGGTTAGGAAGAAATAGCTTACAGAAGCACTGTTTATTCTCCTGTGATGTCTATGGCACATATATCACACAAATTATCAGTCTATATTGTCAGTTCCAAACTTCCAACACAGTATCTTACATAGTCCTTTAAAGTGTCTGGGACACATACCAGTCTAATCACAGTGACACATACCAACCACTGTGGCCACTGATAAAGCAAAGACAAACCCAAGGACTGAATAAAAAAATAAGTTATTCTTGTGTAGTGACTGGATTGACACAATGGCAACACCTTAAATAAACTGTCCATATGGAGTATTTTATGTCTGATTCCAGAGCATTTCCATGTGCCAATCTTACAAAAGGAGATTGAAAAAAAAAAAAAAAAAAAAAAAAAAAAAAAAAAAAAAAAAACAAAAAAAAAAAAAAAAAAAAAAAAAAAAAAAAAAAAAAAAAAAAAAAAAAAAAAGCCTGGAAGACATAGATATTCACCATGATCAAACTCATTTAAAATGCATCCCATAATTAAGGATTTTAAAAGAAAAAGAATAGATTTTGTCCAATGTATTATTAAAGCATAACGGGGTCCCATAGGTCCCAATTAGGAAACTGATTAAAATATGTTTTAGTTTAAAAAGGTGCAGGTAGGGACCTCTGCTCTCAGCTGTCTTGAATTATCATATAGATGGTACCACAGCTCTAGCTGGAAGGAAAGGCAGAGACTCAGCACACATTCTGCCAGGGCAGCACAGTGCTTTCTAAGCACTTCTGCCCCAGCCCATGGAAAGAATTACTTAACACAGCCAGGTCTGACCAGCAACAACAAAAAGAACTTACAGTACAGAAATGGACTGGGTGAAGTATTTGCTGGTAGGGGTACCGGGGAAAAAGGTCTCGTGATTGGAGCGACACGAAAAAGAATAAATGCCAAAACAAAACCAAACCCAGGAGGTTTCTGGCTTGGATGTGGCAGTATGTTAATCTTGATCTGTAACAGAGCTATGGCCTCAGTTTCAGCATATGCCGAGGTTCTGGCACAAACCCAGCAAGTTGTACTAGAATGGCCCTTGAAATCTGGCTTAACTCCTGTCCTCTTGAAAAATTAAGACAACTGGTCACAGTCGTTTCAAACTGTAACCCACGAAAAGGTGGTTGGATATTACTTCAGTGTTCTGCTCAGAGCTCTTAAACATTAAGCTGATGCTGGTATAATGCCCAACCCCACTTTCATCCTGGAAGGAAGTTATCAGATCACTCAGGCACTTACTGCACCCCACATGTCTGTCAGCACTGCGGGAATTTCCTGCTGCACCCGCCCAGCCTCCCTTCTGCCTGTCCCTTCCCAATCTAACACAGCGTCCTTCAGCAAGAAGCAAAGGCACCTTTGCAGCAGCTATTAAGGAAATTGTTTAAATAAGGTGCCTAGGAGATACTGTATGAAGTTCAGTCTTGGTGAGCTAAGGGAAAGCCCTGGGAGGGATGGTTCTGACAGGCTGTGAGAAGAGCACAGAACTGATAAACTGGTGAAACTTATGGAAACTTGCCCACTGATGACTATTACATGAGAAGAGGATGAACGTGACTCACGTTTTTGTGGGAATGGGGTATTTTTATGTAAAGAATATTGCTTTTACTTCGGGCAGATAATTTGGCAGGAGGCACTGGAGAGTTTGCACATCATCAAGGATTACTCTGGTGGATAAGGTTTAAGCAATCATATAACTGTGCCAAGATCTCTCATGAGAGAGGTGAGGGGAAAATAATCGGGTTTTATGGCTTTCTTTGTATCTTGCTCCATCACTAATAAAAACAATAGCACTGAAGTACCACCTCGGCATAACTATGCAGTCTTCAGGCTCATGATGGCAGCTCGCTGCAGAAACACATGTCCAAATGCAGAGGGAATATCTTCCCTGTTTTTCAGGTCAAGGACTCTCTGGTCTGTCTGTCTTCTCAAGTTATAAAAGCTCACTCTCACCTGTATAGTTTTGTTGCAAGAAGATTTTTTTTCAGGTTTTGAAATGGCTCTTCTCCCAAAAGGGTGCACGAAGAAATAGAATGAAAATTCAAACAAAGCCAAGAAAGTCATGGTTATAGCTCCCACAGCACCCGTAACTCAGCTCTCCCCCAGCACACACAGTACATTGTAATATTGAATTTACTGCTAAACTTATGCCTTGACTGCACTGTACGTGCAGTACATTGTGGTGTTTTTGACCAGTCAGCTTGTTGTAGTCTGTTAAACAGTAACGGGCAGTTCTACATGTGGTACTTACCAAACTCTGTTAGTCTCCTGGCCCCATTCTGGTCTCTATCACCACCTCTGTCATAGGTCCTGACTAGACTCTTATGGAAAAGAGGATTTTGATGGTGCAAGCATGGAAGAATGGCCTACTGCTTCCCACCTCCACAGCCTCATTTGGAACCGTGCCACAGAATGGCTGTGGGAGAGAGGACACACACCCAAGAAAGACATAGTAAGTTGTTCAACTCTGCACACACAGAGCTCACACTCACAGTACGGCTGTTCTGGTGCAGCACTGTCGCAGGAACAGCAATCCCTGATATTTCTCTGCCTCATTAATCCCAATCTTCTGTGAAGGTTTTTGAATCTTATTCTCTGAACCTCCTTTACTTTCTCCCCTGAGGAACTGACCAACACCACAGCTAAGTCAGTACCTCTCACCTGCTGCTTCTTTTGAGAAACATTCTTTGCTTTTCCTAGAGCAGAGTATGCCTGTGCCTGGAAATAAAATAGTCTCTTTGTGAAACACTTTGCTAAGCCTGTGTAATTGCTAAATACCACACTGCATGTGGGCTGAAACAAAGCTGTTTTCTGGAGAATGGTGCTTATGAATCCCCAGGTTTGTAGATGCATATTCAACAGTATTCGGAGACTACCTAAAGCAAGGACACATCAATGCTTTCCTTGGAAATGCCACTTAAAAATGTCAAGTGATGCCAATACCTTAAATCCAGACTCTCAAAGACTCTGTGTATGTGAGCTGCCCTTTGTGCATGTAAGAGAAATGAGTGAACAAGTTCTACCTTTGCACCCTGTCCTCCAAGGACACTAGAGGACCTCATGCCTTGTATCTTTGAGTGTAAGATGAAAAAAAAACATTGTGTTGCCTGTTACTCTGCAGGCAGCAAAAGTAACGTAAAAGACCCTTCATACAACAGTCAATGTTCAGGAAGAGTCCCTGTGAAGAAAAACAATCATTTGTGGAAATCCCTGGAGTGTTGCTAACTTCTAAAATCAGACATATATTCTGATGAATTTACACAAAAAATAAAAGAGCCATCCTCATCAGACAAAAGGTTAGTCTAACTCAGTATTATGTCTCTGGGAATACTGTAAATGCATAGGGAAAAGTATAAAACTAGGGCAAGCACACAGGAATATACTACCCTAAATAATCTCTCATGCTCCAAATACTTGTAGCTTTAAAACTGTGCCTTTAAAATATGCAACACTTCCCTCAAGAGGGACTTAGGTGATGAAAGGAGAATGGAAAGAAAGCAGTTGCTAAGAGTGGAAGCACATATTGCCACAGCAACATCAGTTGAGCTCTTGAATCTATGCACAGGGGAGTTGCTGTTTTGAGCCGGGAGGAGAGGACATGCTCTCATGCTAACCTCGTAGAGACCCTCATGGTTAGGTAAACCAATAGCAGCTCTTGACTACTTCCTTTAGACCTAAATTCATAAAATTTTTCTTTTATAGATCAACCACTGGAGTGAGGCAAAGAATAGTTTTCTTCTTAAATGCCCTATATTCACCTATAGCTTTTTATTTTTAATAAAATACATTCATGTCTTAAGTGTAGTTATCTTTGTTGCATTGAAAACTAAGATTCTGATGACTTCTTAAAATCCCTACCATCAC
>VZTO01022577.1:43232-64899 GCA_013400615.1 Syrrhaptes paradoxus
AAAAAAAAAAAAAATAAAAGACATTTTCTCAGAAAACTGTGTTACAATAGTTTTGCATTTATGATGCAAATTGAGTAGTCATCTTCTCAAACATGTTAGTGAAAATATCTATATTTGGGGAATGGCAAAACAAAATGATGATTTGACAGTCTTTACTGTCAGTTCTTCTGATGTTCATAAATTTCAAGAGTTCAGTTACAGTAACACGATTTCTATGAAGCTTATTGTATGGAAAGCAGAGGTATACACACAGTTATGCAATTAAACAAGCACATAGATCAATGCCCATTTATTTTAGCAACACTGTGTAAGATCCAAAAGGGAAAATAAATACGGGTCAATGGGGAAGAAGAAGAAATCAGACAGTTTATTCAAACAGCTCTTTACAGCTGCTTAAAAGCAGTTCTAGAAAAAATCCTGGGGATGAAAAGCTGACATTTTCCTATCTTACATCACTCAAATTTATATTTAATTTATCTTAAATAGACTGGAATATCTGGTGTTCAGTATGGCACATCTAGTGGCAGCTAGGTTATCAAAGAATTAAGACTCCAGTTAGTGATGTTTCTAGAATAAGTGGTTTGCAGAAATCTTTCTGACTCTGCTTTTCTAGCAGTAAATAGAGTTAGTACGAAGTGATACTACTATTAATTTATCATCCAAGAGATGATAGTTCTTCTAAAATCACTTGAGAGGACATACAGAAATCCATGGCCTGTGTACCGTTGTGCTGAAGCGTTGCTGCAATACTGACTCAAAGGAAGAATGCCCCACATGCTGCTGAACACCAGTGCTAATCCACCCGGCACCCATGGGCAGGCTGCAGACCTATGTTATGGTTTCGTGTGTAGGGTTTCTGTCTGGCGGCAAGGGAGGAGTTAAAGTGGTGGCTCCTCTTTTAAATGACTCTTAACAAGTCACCCCCTCTCCCCCTCCAAGTGTTTGGTAACAGGGGGAGTGGGGGAAGGGACACCATCCTTAGCCTTTTTGTAAGAAACTTCTTGCCCGTCTCCAGATTGGACCCACCCCAGGCCAGGGCTGAGCCAATCGGCGCCTCTGCGAATAACATATTTAAGGGGGGCACAGAACAATGGGTTGGCGTGGCCCTGGGCAGGGCATGGTTCTGGCGGGTGGTCCGGCCGTCCAGCCGCCTGCTCGGCTTCTGCGAATCGACCTGCTGTAGCCCAAGCCTTCGCCATGGCTCGCCCGGGAGTCCGTTTTCCCAGGAGCCGATGAAGACCTTCAATGGCGGAGAAAAGAGAAGAGGGATGCTGAAAGAGACGGCCACGCAGGTACTGAGCCGGAACCACGGAAGAGAATGTTCTCAGCATTTCCCTTGCCACGTGGTGAAGGAAAGAGGCAGCAGTGGAGGACCCAGTGCTGGAACTAAAAGCCCCACGCTGGAGTTTTGGGAGTCGTCGGGGGACTGAAGCCCCATTTGAAACTCCACGTGGCAGCCAGGAGAGACTGTGAGGTGGCAGACTGACTGAGGACCCCACTTTTCTCTGCCCCCCCCCCCGGTGTGCCGCCAGGGCAGGGAGAAGGTACAGAACAAAGCCCCCTTTGGGCTTTGGGAAGAGGGAGGGGTGGGGAAAAAGTGCCTTTTTGTAAGATGCGGTTTCACTCTTTCAATATCCTGCTTCTTGTTGTAAATAGTTAATAAATTCAATTGTCTTTCTTGTTCTTCATGAGTCGTGTCGGTCTCTTGCCTGTGACCCTAAGTGGTGAGTGGACCCTCCCTGTCCCTGTCTCAGCCCACCAGGTGTTTAGAAAACTGTCCCTTTGGTTTTACAAACCACGACAACCTAACAGAAAGCAAGATTAGTGTGCACGTCCTGCTGTTGCTCTATTCAAGGTACAATGTTTGAAATTTGTGGAAGCTGAAGAACTACATTAACAGACAGCATTTCCTTGGGCTGATTCCTAAACAGCCTTATGGCAAGCCATATGAAACACACCGAGGAAAGCTGCAGAAGAGGTGATTACTCTATCTGAAAGAGGACACAGAGGAAGAATATGTGAAAGGTTTGGGTATCTACCTTGTGCAAAGTAGAGTGGGGCTACTAAAGTCCTTTCTTGGAAATGGTGTATGTGTACCAATTTACTATTGCAGTTTATTTCCTTTGCATAAGCAGTGTTCACCTTGCAAAACTACCCTGGGGAGGAGAAAACTACTCCGGCCACAGACCTGTATTTTAACTAGGTTTTATAAGACTAAGGCCAGAGAGGCAGAGTCAGGCAATTAATGCGACTCTGATAAACAGCTCTGGTCTCCTCTCTCTCTCAGTGCAGGTGTGCTCCCAGTATGGAAACACAGAAAAAGCCAGAGAATCAACATCTCCCTGTCTCGTATGTTTCTCCCTCACATACGGAGATCTTTTACCAGATATTTTATACACCACATCACATTACTATCTAGGAAACTATAAACTCTTAACACTGGGGAGTAGGAACTTATTACATTTTGGTTCTGTGTTTGTATCTAATACAATGGAGTGATCAACACTCTACACTTTATAACAGTCTATTTGTTTCTCAGGCCAACGCTTCAAGCTGCTCTAACTTAATTTTTGCCAACCAGTTCTGTTGCCCTCTGAAGCCTGCTTAAGATGCATGTTTGCTCTGAGCCAAATCACCGAATATGGGAAGAATCTGGTCTCTGCCCATATGCAACAAATTGGCTGCTACTGTCAAGTTATTCAAAATTTTGCAATGGCAGCACTGCTCCTAGCAGCTTGTTTTATTATTTCCTAATTTATATTAATTCCATATGCTGCAGTGTATTAACATCTCTCTTCCCTCTTGCCTTTAGAAATAAAAAATGTGATTTATCAGCAGCCTCTTTATACTGTCAGCATATACTTGCATGTGGGTTAATTGTTAAAGTTCTGAGGGAGGTACACTAAGGGATCAATCCTTTCATTGCTGTAGTAATGAGCTTCTAATGGTTGGCTGGCTAGACCTCCTGGCCTTCCCAGGGAGGCAAGCTTTAACCATTCCCTTTCTGTCTGCTCATTAATCATTCATCTCTCATAACATATCAAGGGCAACAGAACTATTGAAAGCAGGGAGCAAAAAAACAATACTCATTGCATCTCATTATCTCCACTAATATAAAAATAATATAACAGTGCAGGTAATTTCCTTACATAGTTTGAAAAGAAGCCTTGGATGGCTCATGGCCATGGTAAAGACACATCAAGCTTGTCTTCTCTAGGTCTCTGATTCATGTCCTGGACACAGTAATAGTGGCCTACAGTCATTACCAACTGACGGCATGTTTATAACCTCACACTCTGGGGAAGAAGCCTGGGATCGTTGACAGTTGTAATTCTCATAGTTCGTCACTGGAGAGCAATAGCAGGTTCCTTCTGCAGGACAGAGAGCAAACCTGATGATTCAACTGCACTCCCAAGCCTGGAAGAAACTGAATGAAATTTGGTGCTGGAATGTTTTATGTGTGAAGAAAAATGTCAATAAACAAGGGGAGGAGCTGAAACTAGTCTGTTCTTGTGATGGAGCTCCATGTCCATGACCTGTGTTACTTGGGAGAGAACAGGAATCGGCTTGTCTCATAAGGTCTGTCCAGTTCTACATTACCAAACCAGTGACCTGCAAGATCAGCTACAGATATCTCTTTGGGACTTCATTTAGTATTACTAGTAAGACTTATGGTTACTTAAAATGTTTCACCACAGCTAGTGCACCTCCTGATTAAGGGACAACATACATGGCTCCACTTAGACAGCCGTAAGTTGCTACAAACATGGCTCCTCATCAAAGTGTCTTACATCTGGCATAAAGGAAGCCACCTATCCAGGCTGGTCCCTAGCTCTAAAGCAGCTGAGGAGCCATGCTATAAACCAATGACTCGTGGAGAAAACAGACTCCAACCTGAGGCATACAACTCAAGCCTTGCCATGTTTGGTGGAAACATCACCTTTCACAAGACCAGTAGTCTTTTTTCACGGATATTTTAGACCTCATTTTCATGACTACCTTTTCTCAGTTCACAGCAGCAGGAAAGCATAAGAGACTTCACATACTGCCAAATGGTAGATTTGTGGAGTCAGTAAAATGGAGAATGAACAAGTGAGCTACTTTCCTCAAGCTTCTGGGTAGGGCAGGAAATAAAGCAGATGTACACATGCTATTGACAAACCAACAACCACACTGCACTGTCCCAAGGAAAGGGCTCTGTATACTCCAGCCAGAATGTTACCTAGTAACTAAATGAGCCTGCTTCTTCACTGAACCATCTACTATAAGGTAAGGATTCTGCAACACAGCTTCTCTTCAGGCAATGTATTTATTTTCCATTTGAAGGAACCTATGTACCATCTTGCAGCAGCACTGTATTGGTGGGATGTTGCACACAAGTCTTTTTATGTTCTGCCATAAAAAACACAGGCCAAGCTAAATAACACTAGGCTTGCCACACGTAGAGTAAATTATACCTTCACATCTTGTGTCATATATTATTTCTACCAAAGTGCAAAGATCCGGACGATAATAACTGACTGAGGACCTAGTGTTCAGGGAAGGAAGCAGCAATCTGTCCGTTCAATAAGCAGAAGCAACATCTCATTTCCTGGCGGTTACCTCATGATCTAACGTGCAACCGACATAGCTGTCCTTCGAAGAGGACACAAAAAAAGATTTTTACAGCCTACTTTTTCTGAATGAAATCTCATCACCAAAAGCAAAGACTGTTCTAAATACTGCTGAGTAGGAAAGAATCAGAAAAAACACAGTGATTACAAAAATCAAATGGTTCTTTATTAAAAGAGCTACATTTAGAGAAGCTAAAACTGCAGTTAAATTTCCAGTTTTATGTGCTGAAATTGACTTCTAGGCACCACCTCCACACATTTGCCTTTGCACCTGACACACTCCCCCCATCCTCCTCTTCACCCCACACATTCTAAACAGTTGCAAACAGCCAAATAACTAACACAGGAAAAGACAGATCACACTTGTCACAACATTTTTGAGCATTGTATATCCCTCCCTGCCTGTGGAGACATCTATTCTTATCTCAGTCTGCAGTATTCCTTCTCACAGGGAGGCATGTAAAGAGACTTTCCACATGAAGTCACTGAAGAAACTTAAAGACAAGGTGTCATCAGAACAGTGATGGCACTGTAGTCCAGTCTGCTGGCTTCAGTTTCTCTACTTTGGATACAAAAGTACAAGAGCAACCCTTAACATCCTAAGAAGATAAAGGAACTTTGTAGAGGACAGTTCTGAAATTAAACATTTACTTCTAGTTTCTGCATTCAGAGTTTAAATTCCTTTGCTAATGGACAAAACATTTTCCTTTCATTTCGGTGTGCAGAGAAAAAGTAAATGATACAGAAAGAAAAACAGAAAAATGTGGCATTTCATTTAACTTTCATTCACTTACCTTACTGCTGCACTTAATGGGAGCAGCAGTAGGCCAAGACTTTTGCCAGCGTTACTGCTTTGAACGCGAAACTACTGCTTTCAGTGGTAATGCACTCTTTACCTATTGCAGCAATCTGCTGGCTTTCCTGACAAATGCCCACAGGGCTTACACTGGACTCTGGACTCATTGTTCTTGTAATGAAGAGTCAGTCTGTCTGGGCAATATATGGCCTGTCTGCCAGCACAGGGCTAGTCCTGGATGCCTTGAGCCTGTGAGACTGAGTACACAGACGAGAGCTTCTACAGACACCCTGCCCTCCTCAGTGGAAATATGGATAGTGTTGAGGACACAGATTCTGAAAAATATGACTTGGACTTTTCCACAGATTATGTGTTGGGGTGACCTAATCAATGTTTATAAATATGTGAAGGGTGAGTGTCAGGAGGATGGAGCCAGGCTCTTCTCTGTGACATCCAGTGATAGGACAAGGGGCAATGGGTTCAAGCTGGAACACAGGAGGTTCCACTTGAACATGAGAAAAAACTTCTTTACAGTGAGGGTGACAGAGCACTGGAACAGGCTGCCCAGAGAGGATGTGGAGTCTCCTTCTCTGGAGACATTCAAAGCCCGCCTGGATGTGTTCCTGTGTGATCTGATCTAGGTGTTCCTGCTCCGGCAGGGGGATTGGACTAGATGATCTTTCGAGGTCCCTTCCAATCCCTAACATTCTGTGATTCTGTGGGGCTCTCTTAACTTCTCTTGCACTTCTGAAAGAAGCCACACTCACAGTAACCTCAACACTGAATCACCTGTACCCTGGGGTTTTTAAATAGACCCTCAGCCATTCAAGCACTATACTTGAGTGGGGCATAAGGTAGAATTCCCAGAAATATTTCTTGTTTTCCACAAACAGCAAAACAAGAATATTTGTTTAAACAGAAATGCAAGACTTTGGCACTGTGGTAGACAAGATTGGTAAACAATTTTTTGCTTTAATCTTTTGAAACTCTATCACTGATATTAGAATGAGAACTGGTAAAATGCAAAATTTTTATTTTTATACTTTGAAGGATCAGTAGTGAGAAAAATCTTTTTACAAGGGCAAATCAATTTAATATTTTAATAGAAATACAGACGGAGCTTTCTCAGTCTGCAATGAGTTGAGCTCTTGGGTTCCCATCTTGTGTGGCAGGACAGACATAGAATCCACTACCCTCCACCACCCTCAGTAATGGGATACACACTGCTAATGAACCACTCTGTTAGTGAACCATATTTTAGAAACAGACACAAAGTTAACCTAGTCAGAATTATCCATGACCCAATTCTGTAACATATTCTACCCTTGTCCTTTGCTCCAGTGCAAAAAAAGCACATGAAAACTACACCGCACAGGAACTGATACACAAACATTTGCGTTATTATTGCTGGCAGCAGTATAAGAGAACTGTGCTCTAATTTTGTAATTTAGTGTCATTCTAAGGCCAGTTTACCTAAATTTAAGCAAATACAGAAAAGACAGGAGCCAATCAAAGCCTTGTCATCTAGAGGGCAGTCTGTCCTTGGCTCTCAGCCATACAAGTGCATAGGATCTGCTGGAAGGCCTCTTTAAGGAGCCTGAGCAATAGCCCATTAAGGAATCCAGGTGCTATGCCTGAAATGGCAAGAAGAGCAATGTAAGCCCCTGCCAGCCCTGAGCTATGGAGAGCAGAGATTGTCTAAAGGTAATGAAAGTGCACTGTCAGAGGAAGCTGAGAGTTGAATAAACTAGTCCTGTTCCATCAGACTTCGCTTCTTAAGCCTGTTATTTATTGTCTAGTAAATTGGAAGCCATCAGGTTTAACAAGCTTTCTGAGTCAGGCCATGGGAACAGCTGGACACTAAGTGTAAAATGCTGCAGTTTAGGAAGCAACATCTAAGCCCTTATTGGATCTAGTAAATTAAACTCTCACACTTGCCTTCACAGCACTTGCTACCCATTACTTTAGGACAACCATCCCCCCCAACCCAATTTCAAATAGGTAGAGGTGTATCTTAAATCAATTGGCAATTAATACAGTTGGCATGTAGTGGAAGCACCAGAAAAATTAGTGTCATCAATCATCTTTCAATATCCACTGCAATATCGAATAGAAATCTCATCTCCCTATTACAATGCAGCTAAGAAACTGAACTGGTATTGCTATTAACTGAGATAAAACCCAATTTACAGGGTTTCAACACTCATCTGAAATTCAGTTTATTAAATGCACTCCCATTAAGCCAGCTTCATTATTTAAACAACATTATACAATAAAAATACCTCAAGATTAAACTTACCATTTAAGCGATTTAGTTGTAAGTCACAAGGAAATTGGTCTCGCATATCTCTTCCAAGCACAGAATAAAATACCGTTGCACAACTTGGCATGATTTACAGTCTCTACTTGAGATGAGTCAGGTCCTCATATATTAAGGATACATTTCAAACTAGGACTAACCATCCTTACATGGAAGATGCTCTTGTGTTAGCATCGACTCTTCTTTCACAAATAGGCACAGCTGTGTTGAAGCTGCGCCCACTGAAGAGGAGAACCTGGTGTAGGTACAGACCTCTCATCATCCAGACCTCACGTAACAGGGGAGTTACAGGTCAGAAGGATGATGTACTGACAATATCAGGCTGATGGGACTGGAGATAATGCACATGGAGGTACTGTTCACTCTCTTATACAACAAGGAGAAATCCAAGGAAAATAGCAGGCTGCAAGTACAAAAGAAAGGGTAGGAGATTCCTCCTCATATAGTTCAGCTGTTGAATTCACTGTCACAGGACATGGCAGCTGCTACATGTTTACAAGGACTCAGAAGGCAATTAGACTAAATCCCAGAATAAAAATCCATCATAATTTAATAAGTACAAAGATACTACCTCCAGCTGATGGAAGTCCTTGAGCCGCATATCATTGGATGCTGGAACAGCTCCCCGGGGTGTTTTTACTACAGGCTTAACCCAGTTCTTACAGTCATCCCTGGGTACCCACAGCTGACAAGTACAGGCATTTTATGTTCTTATCCAAATACCAAAGACACAGCACCATACAAAAAATTGGATAAACAAGATGGAAAAAAAATAACCACAGAAATTACTGTTGGATAGGAGTAAGACAAGTTACCAGAGCTTTGTGCTTAGAACCCATGCCTTTGGAATCATGCATGTGACAATAAGCCCAATTCCCTATGAATCTTAAGAGTCTCTTAATTTTCAGGAGTATCAAATTCATTCGTACATCCTAGAATATTAGTTTTAAAACACAGGTCAAGTATGTAGTAACTATTTTAATGCTTTACAGAGGAGGACCAAAAATTTTGTTACTGGCAATGGAAGAAAGGATTGTCCAAGTGTAGTATTTCTTTGTTCAGGAAAAGACTGAAAGGACCTCTGGTTTTCGTGCACTCAGAATCACTCATCTTTCATCTGTGTAATCCAGTTCCAAGTTAATGTTATTACTGAGAACAAGAGCAATAAAGTTGCTTAAAGGACTTATACCCATTTGAGAATTTTTACTGTTTCCATTTTCCAAAGGTGGAAAAATAACTCTGTCCAAATTAAAAAGGCAGGCAAAGGGTCAGTACAACAGGCAAATGAGTTTTCATACAGTTAATTGTTGAGTCAAGGTTTCAAGAAGATGATGCATTACAAAGTGTTTTAAAACAGTGTGTTGCATTTGTGTATGTTCTCCATTGGGCATCTTCTAGCCCTAGGTGAAAAACGTTCTGGCTGGACAATCTACCAAAATGTGATGTAAGCAGTAATAAGGGAAAAAAAAAAAAAAAACAACCAACCAAGAGAAGCGAAAAGAAAGAGGTAGACATTGTCCTTCCCTCAGTATTTAGTAAGCACTTATTAATCTTTAACACCTGTGCAAAACTGAGAATACAAGAGGCGATATTACCATTCAATAAATTCAAATTTGTTTGAAGTTCTGCAAAGTCTAACCGAGGCTCTGTGTTTCACCCCATTTTGTTTTGAGACATCCACATCCCCAAATGAGCCTCCAGAAGCTTTCCAGAACGTGTTCCTGAATGCTTTCTCAGGGGTCATTAAGCCAACCAGAAGTACAAATACAGGTCAGTAACACCCACACTGTGACCCCCCTCAGGGATCACATGTGAGGGAGGACACTTCCCGCAGTACCCTAAGTGGTGCTATGGCCACCTGTGGCATAATCATCTTTCACAAAATCTGTAACCACATGCCTGAGTCTCAGCTACCAGCAGTTCCCAGGCAAGGGAGGTTGACAGTGGGTTCTTGGAGTGCACGGGAAAACCCCCGATCCTCTGCTGCAGATGCTGAAAATGCAGGCACAACGTCAAGGGAGTATGAGTGGAAAATATAAAGGGTCAACCTAAAGGATCTCATACTGAATCATGAGATCTAATATGTCTGTGTACTAACGGCACAGGACGGCATCTCTCCTGGCAATGATGTGCAAAGGCTCACACGGTACCAGCCACAGAGTCACCATATTGACCTCTTACTTCGCACGAAGTGTCTGGATTTAGGGGAATGGAGGAATCAGACATATGCATCTTGCTAGAACAAGATGATAATAAACAGGCTAGTACAACAGAAAGACACATATAGGGAAATGGGATTTTAATACTTGTCTCCCTGTGTAGCTGGAGGGATTAAATTATGCAAATGAATGACAGGACCTTAAGACATTACTGATGTCCTTCCTGTGAGCAGAATATTCAATTGCATGCATGCTCCTCTGAACACTTATTACTTCCAAAGGGGAATGCAGGCCATTTTGGAGTGAAGAGGTTGAGACTAAGAGTTTCAGACAAATTTCATTTTTAATGTTAGATGTATGCAGCTGCTCTCAATCCTTGGATGCATGGTCGCTGCTTGCTTCAGTGCTCTTTGCATTAGGAAAGAACAACTTGCACACACATCCACAAACAAAGATAACTGTAAAGAGGATGATCATTTGCACAGCCACTGAAAAGAGAAGAAACAGCCCTGTGACTGCATGTAAAAGCAGAAGGGGTCAGGGTGAATACAGCAAGAAGCCACTGAAACACTCACGTCAATATTGTGCTTTAATTCTCCCCTACTTGATTCTAAATTACTGAAAGAAAACCACATTTTAATAGCCAGGGTAAGTCTGCTAGAATATCACAATACTAAGTGAGCCTAAAGGCAGGAAAGAAGAACCAGAAGTAGCTGATTTGCATTTTTCATTTTTTTTATTAAAAGGAGAAAAATACCTATATATATAATTTGTTCACCCAATACCAAGGGCTTTGTATCATTTTGCTAACATCGATGTGACACTGCAGACTATCAATGAATGACACTCTCAGTTCCTAAGCCCAGCCAGCTGGGACACTTTTACTCATTAACACAATGGGAGACAAAACTGTGTTTACTACAACTTTAAATTCCACTGCCAATTAATTTTATTCTACGTCCCAGACACATCTCCATCTTGTCTAGCAAAGAGATCCACTGCCACTTGCACATCAACATATTAGGTGCTTATCTTCAGCACTGAGTCCAGGATTTGGGGCATCATACCACCACTGACCGTTAACTGAACTTCCAGCTCTCTCCTACTCTTGTGCTTTACCCATATTTCTACCCTCCTCTCAGCAGGCCAGAGGCTGACACATCACTGTACTGCACTCAGCTTCTTTTGGAAAAAGCATCAGGTCAGAGTTCAGCCACAAGCAGGGCACTAAGAAGTTCAAGCATTGGATGCCAGAAGGCAGAAAACGGTAAAGTGCACTGCAGAAGCACTGAGCTCTGAAACATCCTGACAAAATGCCATATTGTGGTGGCAAAGCAATTACAGAGTTCACAGCCTTCCCAAGTGAGAGAAATGGGTCTGTGTTCGTTTCTCCAACCTACTGTTTCTGGCTTTCTGCAGAATCAAACAGGACTAAACTGATTTCCACTTCGATCACTTGCAGATGTACAATTAATAAGTAATAGAAATATGACTGCATTAAGAAAATCTGATACCAAAAACTATGGGTGTATGACAAAAAGTAAATTCTGTGGCTAGAGAACACAGGGCCATTACTATAAATTTCTTTAATCTTTAAGCAACCCTATGACAGTTCCTACTTTTTCAGATAGGAAACTGGATCACAGAGTGCTTAAAGAACAAAGTTCCACCCTTTTCACCTTGAGGCCTCCACTTTTCTTTTTAAAACTTTCACACCTGTTTTGCCCTCTCTAATAGAAAAGCCCATGCTGTAACCCTTCAGGGCAGTACATGCCAGGCTCAGGTCTGCTTCCAGTCACGGACTCTTTGAAAGATAAACAGATAGAGCTTAGCAGGTCAGCAGAGTAAACTGGTGAGGAGTAGAAGGCGCTGTTATCCATGTCAAAGAGCAACTTAAAACCATTCTTGGCTTAGTCCAGCAGAAATCTTCCGTATCAGGGAAAAGTGTGCAGGACAGGGACTACCAGTGCCACCGTGAGGTTTGGTCCTGCATTTGTTCATTACTAAGGCACAGAGTCATACATGGAAGGACTAGAACTGCACCTGCAACTTATCTTGCTTTCCTCACAAATATTAAATATATTCCAAAAATATGGAGAGGAGAAATATAATATCTGTGAACAGTATCAAGGGAGTCTCCACATGAAATACAAACTAGGTCTTTATCTTTCCGAACATGAAACATCTATACTTCGTTCAGCAGAAAAAAATCTCAGCGATTTTAGCTGAACGCCTGGCTTTTACATCTGGGCTCTAGAAGAGCTGCTTAGCAAGGAGAATCCTTAATCTGTTTTCAAACCAGCACTAACAATTAGTTCTTAATAAGTGTTTTTCATAAGAAAAGACAAAAATAATCTGGTTTAAACTAAAGCGATTTCTGTATCTGCTCCAGAACGAGAGCCCTGTGCACCAGCAGCAACGCATCGAGTGCTTGAGAAAAGGTTTGCTTGTGACCTGCAGCAGGGACACAGATAAACAGCAGATTTCAGAGTTCAGCTAGAGGTGGCGTCACCTCCTATCTTTGCTTTGCCAGTGCGCTTCATCAAAGGCCTGCAACAAGAAACCACCCACTCCTAATCTAGAAAGGGAACTGTCATTTTTCAGCCAAAGATCTTACAGCACTTGACTATTGCACCGACTGAGAAGGGTTTTCAGCAGCAAACTGAGACTATAGCTTCCCTGCTGCCCTGCGGATGCCATGCCTGACCATACCCTCCTGGTAAGAGGTGTATACCTACATTCTGTGTGCCGCTTCTGAGCCTGGCCACAAAGACAGATGGACAGACAAGTGTTTGACCTTAATACTTGTGCAGATAAATAAGGAAATGAAATTGACCCACTGAGTAGGGTAAAGTGGAACCAGGACCCAGGAACTGTAATTGCTGTTCCATGTACATTTGCTTTCCCACCTCCAGGAACGCTCCCCCAAGCCCAAAGTTCATGGCTGGATCCAAGCCATTTAGTGCTGCTTCAGCATACACAACTAGCGCAGGGCAGCCAGTTACCAAGGTGCTGCTTGATAATGAACAACTTAATAGTTCGATTAACAATTTTTAACAATTGCTCTTCTAATTTCCTCTTTTCACTGGTGTTTATTTATTTATTAATTCTCTTCCCCCTTCCTCCTCTTGTCAGGCAAATAAAACTAGGAGAGACCTAATTAGTTGAGGATATTGCTTTGTAAAACTTTGCTAATTACTTACTCTTGCCTATAATCCCTGGGGTGTCAGCTTCTCATGTGTCAATAGCTTCCTGTGAAGCCTCATCATTTTGTATGTGAAATTCGATTCATACTAGAAAAATAATGGCTAACTCACATAGCTTAATGTATCAAAAGACAGCAATTCAGAACTAGCCGAAGAGATCTGTTCATTTATGGATCTGCCTATGTATTTGGTAAGAACATGCCATACAACTTTATCACATTAAAAGATGTCCAGTGAAGTCTCTGACTTCTAGTGGGGCTTTTTTGCCTAGTTCAGCTGCTCTTAGCATAGGCTGCCCAAAGCTCTCCCAGCTTTAGGGCAGGCTTTTCCAAAAGGGTGTACATTGAATAGGACCAGAACAGCAAACCTTCTCAGCTGTGCCACACAAACATCTCTCTGAAGCAGACAATGGGGTTCTCCAAATTCCAGGCAGTCCCACCTAGGAAATAGACTCTTCAGAGGTGTATTTGTCCTGCAGTCCCTAAATCAGCTCTGAAATACTGCTGCGTCCTCACATCTTTTTCCATCGGGAGGATGCAGGGTGATAATGCTTCTCTTTCTGTAATGTTGGTATGGCACCATCTGAGTTCTCTCAGGGAGAATACAACTCTACCCTTACCCTCCCACTGTCAACAACTATCCCAGGGTCAAACCCGCTGCTTTCTCCTCATGCACCGAAGAACTTTATCCTAATGACTAGACCTATTCCCAGATGTTTGACTGAATCTCTCCTTGATTTAACACCTCAGTTAAGGTCCACCTCAGCCCGAGAGCAAGAATCCAGCCTACACCATCTCCAACAGTAGCATTTCAGATGATCTTGCTAAACTTTGGAACTCAAGGAAATGTGACAAAATCCACTCTGATAGTCCCTCTGTCATATGCATCATCAGCATGGCACTATGGATCACGGGACTTAATGTGGCTTGAATTAAGTCCCTCAGTTTTATTTGTCCCACCATCTCCTCCTGATTCAAGACTTATGACTCTCAAGACGTATTTTGCTTTAATTGCCCTCAATGGTGCTATTATCACTTTGAAGGTTTCACCAGTGAAAGATGAGCTTTTACCGACTGGGACGAGAGGGTGCGCTTTGCCTGAGAAAGTTTCTCTAAAGTCATATGAAAGAGGATAAACCAAAAGTATCAAAGAATCTAAACCACGGGAAAACATTCCACTCCTCAGAAATAAATAACCTATACTTTACAAAATAATTATAGATGATAAGGCATCCACGCTCAGTGTGGTCTGGTTGGTAGAAAGTAGCAGGGTTGACCAAACATACATAACCACAGAAAGCTGCCAGAACACAGATAAAAATCTTTACATGAGGTAAAAGCCAAATCAGAACCAAATTATTTTCAGTCAGGTTGTGGCTTCCCCTTGTATCAAAGCCAGAAGAGGGGTTACTGTCTTGAGTGTATAGCACCAGAAAACCATAACGAAAGCTGTTGCTGGAAAGATCAGGAAAAGGCTCTCGTAAGCTTTCCGTAATCCAGGAGCTACATGAAGTGCCCTTGTCTCCAGACCCTGCATATGATTTCACCTTCAAGGCTATATGAAACCCAGATCACAATCAGACCAAACAGCAGCTTTCAGCTTATCTTTGAGTAAAGGAGAGCAGGCAAGCAGGAAATCTGGTTCAATGTTCTCTTTCCTGAGTAATTTTTTTTCTCCACTGTATCAGTATTGTTCACACTTTTCACACTTTAACTCACTTCCCCCCCTCCCTGCCACAACCATATACAACACAAGAATCTAAAACCACTCTTCCTTTTTTTTGTGAGGGGCTGCAGCCTCACCAATAACCAGTATAATGCAACTGTCTCTGTGACAAGGACTACAGGCACAAAACCCAAAATGCAACTCTTGCCAGCATTTATGTTTTTATGAATTGTATTGACAGCAGCAGATTGACAGAGCAAAAGGGAATGGTACACTCTAACTTAAAAAAAAAATGCTTGCCACAGTTTTCATTGTGTAACTGAAAGCCAGCTGAGCTTTAGAGAAGGCACAAATGGGAACTTTGAAATGTATAATATACACTATTGACATTTAAAAAGACAAACACCAAGTACAGAGCAAAGGGAGCTAATTTAATAAAAAAAGGGTTTGGTAGTGAGTGTTTATTTGTCATGGAGGACTTTTTTCTTTTTTTAAAGTGCAACATTCACGTTGCTCATTTTCAGGCTTGTTTACATCCCTGATGGATAATTTTCCAGTAACTACCCATATTTAAAAAATACTAGACTATTTCACAGCAGTAGTCCCAATCACTGCAGCAATACATTGCCGTGCATTATGCTATTCATCTTCAAAATGCTCCATAAATATTAAAGACTAGACCATAACACTGCAATCTACCTTGAATAAAGGTAGCCCATAGCTATTCCAGCCTAAGAACTTCATTCTCTGTACCCTAACACTGCAGTTTCCCGCTTGCATCCTTCTTGCTCTAAGAGGTTCAATGTAAGTAGAATTGTGTTTTTATCAGAGCACATATACAAAAAATGGTTTTCCTGAATTTAAACAGCACTGCCTTGGACTACATTAAAGCTTTAGAAGTGGCACTATGCAAAAACCATGTCAACACATAACCCTTAAGCTTTTTCAAATCATTCTCTAAGATGCTAAGTCCACTTGTTAGCTTCAGATGAAACTGAAGAGGCAATACAGAGAAAGGATAGGAAACCAAGGTTTTCCGGTTTGAAGGTTGTTTCTAACACTACTCTTTCATGCCAACAGTGTTATTAAGAGTTTATTTCCCACAAAGACCACTCCCTATAATCTTCAATACACTTCAGCTGGTTATCAGCAGCCGCTCACCCAAGACCTCGGCAGGGGGCAGGCAGTTAGCAAGCACGGTCTGTCTGCACTAGGGTGTGAACACACATGATTTCCAGGTGGAGAAAGAAATTTTGATGTTTCTGTAATATTACACTGTGTCTACATAAATATATTCTGTACCAAACATGGAGCTGTCATCTTGCTAATTCATCTGTCATCACAACAGATATATAACCTTGTATCACTTAGATCATAGAATCATAGGATGGTTAGGGTTGGAAAAGATCTCTATTGGATCTTCAAAAAAAGGATAGAAGAAAGCTATAACTTCACTAATATGCTGTTTATTTTAATGCAGAAATACCTACAATTACATAAATACAAAGTAACCATCTCTGATTAACTCTGTTAAGGTTAATTGCAGTTGAATGTAATTTAAAGATTCATTTGAAGTTAATTATATGTTCTTTTAATAATCAACATTTTCATATTGCAGAAAACAGCTTGTAGGAAAACGCTTTTATGAACCAAGACTGAAGTGAAAAATCCCTCTTCATTCTGCAAGCTATAAAAATAAGTAGCTGAGCTATTAACCCACCTTTCATTGACCTGACTGGAGATCACGTTCGGTCTGTGTTTAATACAAATCTGAACACCTTACTGCCATTGGAGTACAGAACTGCTTCTGGTTTACACGGCGCTAAGAAACAAGGTGTCTTGTGTTCTGGCTGTTGTTGGATATCTGACACAGTCTACTAATCCTATGACGAGTCATTCCATTACTTATCATAATGGTGCTGTACACAGAAGAGCCAGGCAAAGCTCAATAGAAGGATGAGTAGAAACAATTGTTGAAACTTCATCTAAAATCTGTTCCTTCTCTGCATTTCTGTTCAGTCAGCTTTGACATAGTCACATCCTTTTTCTAATACAGGAATGATTAAAAATACTTCACCCAGTATACACCTATTTTTCAACAATTTTTCACCCTCCTGTTTCCTTTCTGTAAACCATAAGCCTCTAACATGAAATACAGAGCTGTACTAGTATAAGAGTTTGGTGACGTTGTAACCCTTACGTTCCAGGTCACCTCTCTATGTCAAATTTGGGCATGTCATTCTTTCTTCAACACTTCTCTGGAAGAAACTGCCAAATGAACAAAGTTAGAGTATGTGGCCTTTACTCAATTTATTCTGACTCAAATAATCACATGGAAGTACTGTCAATACCAACAATTTGGTTGTCTTCACATTGTTTTCTCTTCAGAGTGTCATCCTTGCAGTTCATGCAACTATTTTTATTTAAATTCTTCACATAACATGCCTTTCAAGATATCATTCTTCATTGTGTCAACAGGAACAGATATACTCATTTGCTGTATCCCTTTTATCTTCAGTAAATTTCAAAGGCAAAGGATAATGTAGTATCACACATGATAAATCTATTTTTCACTAAATGCCTCATTGTCTTTCCATCAGTGTAAAACAGTTCAGATCTGAGACAACCCTCATCTGGCCACCTCAACACTTGCAAGACTGAAAAGGTAACGAGGAACAACTTTTAGTTGTTCCATGACACTTCATAAGACTTTCTTTAAGTTCAAAGAGTTCCCAGGTTAAACTCCCAGTTCTCTCCACAAGTAACACTAGTGTAATGTCTCCTCTTCTGAGGACTGAGCACCAAGAATTTCTTCACAACATTATTTTACCTTATGGACCACCTCAACCTAAAGGTCTGGTGCCTTCTACTCTTTACCAGTCTTGTGTCACATTAAGGAATACAGGCAGTGAACAGGCAGATATTCAACCAGAAACATTTTCTAGACTCTCCCAGTAAATCCATGCCCCAAATAATTACCGACAAATACAAAGAATAAAGCATCAAGATGACTCAGCTACCTGCCACCAGTAACTTTCAGAGAACCATATGTGTGAGAGTACTCAGGAGGGTTGTATTGTTGGCTTGGCAAAGACAAACATTTATTCATGTCAAGAAAAACAGCTTGTAATACCATCTCATCTACCACAACATATCATCAGGATGATCTCTCAGAAAAGTTAGCCAGACAGCTATAATTACTTCCCTTTATTGTGAAAGCTGTACATTCTCCTTGTGGAATAATATTTCATCTTCAAATTCATCTCCTTTCTCACTTACCAGCTGTGCTTTTATTCAGAATTTTTGATTCCTTCTGTCCCCACCCCATCTCCCCACCCTAGTGAGCTGGATAGCTTCTGTTGTCAATGCTTCTGAGCACCCGTTTGCTAGATAACTACCCTACTTCATTGTTTCAGTTGAGGCAGTTGAAGGAGAACTCTTCTTAAACAGATCTGAAAACTTGAGCCCTTAACTGAGCCTCCTGAGTCACTGAGGTTTGGAAAACAAGACTTTTAGTTTGGCTGTTCTAGGAAAGGCAGAATCAGAGAACTGTACTTATCAGGAGCTGTAGCAAAAATCACTGCATAACATTAAATAGTCCTTTATTTTTTTTCTATTTGAGCTTTCCAGCTCAGAACAGTGAGCATCCAGGAACATGTCTAAATTATGGCAACAACCATGGGGATCCAGCAGAGAGTGAGTCCCAGTGCTTGAGATCAGGTGGCAGCCACCAGGTTGGGAGACAGGCTGATAGCAACACTATATAAAAGCAAGGTCAGGAACTGAGAAGTTAAGGTGGATATGAAGTTGAAAGGCAAGGTAACAACATTTTCAAAAGTCAGAAAAATAACGAATTAAACATGGCCACAAAGGCTGTTTTGCAGGAAGTACAGGATTGCCTCCTCAAAAGAGGAGGTTCAGAGCAAGAGAAGAGAATATAAAATCCAAATAGCTGTTCAAACAAAAGAGTGAGGGTCAGAACCAGGAATCAGAGATGACTGCCCAGCTCACATACACAAACAATAACCAACCCAAAGCAACTGATGGGATAAATCTGACACCCGTTTGGATGCAGTAGATCACCCAGTAGTTTTACAGATCAGTTCTCAACTGGTTGAGTTTGTCAGGCTCCATGCCATCCAAGCTGGATAGTGACAGAAGAGTTTGGTTGTTGAGCTGAAATCTAACAGACTAATAACAACTTTTAAATAAATCATGACTTCCAGAACTGCTCAGCAAACCCTGGTTCTTGTGACTTCATTTGTACTTGAGCATATATTGTAAACTTCCTTCACCATCCAATGGAGCTTTTACAGAGTCAAGATACAGACCAAAGCACTGAAAGTTGAAAAATGAGTTGCTGTGGAATATAAAATTCAGGTAACTGCAACTAATATTTGGGATCCTTCCATAAGAAAAATATAAATTGCTCATTTCCCAGCCCCCAACGAATGCAACTGATAATCTATCAAAAATAAAATTTACTTACAGCTTTAAAATCCTGGTTTATGTCTGTGGATTCAGTATTTGAAGGGGAAAGAAAAAACAGATTAAAATTTGCATAACAGAAATTACTTGACTTTGATTATAGTGGGCAAAAGGAGACTTTAGGATGCTGCAACTGCCCTAGGTGTTTTAGATAAAGTGTTGGGAAGAACAGTGTCTGACAGGATAGGAGAAGATGCGGTTCTGTTCTCTGGATCTCCGTTAACTGCTTGTTCTGCCCAGAAACCTCTGAGAGGTAGTACTGTCACAGCTTGTAAGCTGCCTGACTCTTTGTAGAAGCATAAACTTGTCTGTCAATCAGGAGTGTTATCATAACTGCCTCAATGACATTATTCCATTTGGAGCCTCTCGTCCTCCCAGAAACAAAAGCTGCAAGCATGAAATGCACGTAGGTGTGGTTACACCTATGCAGATACTAACCGTAGATTAAACAAGACAGATGGAACATCAGAAGTCAGGACCTTCTATAAACACAGATGTTTAATGCATAGATAGATGACTGACAGAGTAATTGTCTGCTGATAATCTGTTAGCTTTATGTAATAGTATAAGGCTTTATTTTAGGCTCAAGTACAGGACAACCCTAGACTTATCTATAGCCAGCTTTTAGTCCAAAGCAGAAAAAGGCAGGAATCCATAATCTGTCTGCTAGTTTATTACAACAACACATGGGACAGAAAGCAATCTCTGTATCATAGACTGACCAAGGATAACTTTAAGATGGAGTAAGGAGACTACAACACTCTCCAAAGACACACATGGGTCTGAGTAAAATCATTCTTTTCGGCAGCGTTTTAAAATTGCATCCCCAGCTTCAATCAAGTGTATCTTGATGTAACAGGAATACAGTTCAGAGGAACTCGCAACAAGTGCTAAAGACTGTTCTACATAAGAGAGTCACAGCATGAGGAGACTTGCTAAGAACTCTGATGGCAGGACTCAAGAAAGAGTTGAGCAACTTTAATAAGAAGATCAGGGTAAATGAAAGCACAATAAAATAAAAAGGCAGAAGAAGAAAAGAAAGGCCAATGTAATAGAAATCTTGTCTGACTACAAAGGCTGGAGAGATGAAAGGCAAAAGGAACTTCATGTGTTTTCTACCTTCTTGTTTTTGGGCTCAGATGCATTGGTGCATCTCTGCAAATGTCTGCGAGTCAGAAAGCAAATCAAAAGAAACAGCTCTGATCTGGGGTGTGTGCTTTTGAAAAGGAATACATCTACCAAGGGTGTAATGTGGCACATCAGGCCACCTGGATAACGAGGGGCAGCAGATGAGAAAGAGGACACGTTATGTCAGCTCCTAAATGAGAAGGCTGACGGTAGAGATGGGTCTGTTTTGCTGGAGATTTCATTAGGAATCATTTGTGTAGCAGCATTTTGGGCCTCAGCTTTGGTGCTCTCTTTGCTGTGCAGAATGAGTGCTGTTGGACATGAGATTTCAAGGAGCTCATCTCTGGCTTGGAGCTGTGGCTGACCAAGCTCTCTCCTCACCCTATTTCCAGGAAACTTGCAAAACACTGACCTAAAGTTTTTGTCTACGTCTTCCTAGAGCCTCAGAGAATATTGTGAAGTTGAAACAAATTGCCTAAGTGTTGTGACTTGTGAACTGCATCTAAAAATGCTGATTTATATTTTATGATTGTTAACTGGTTTGAGAATTTCTTCCAACATCCAAAGATTTTTGTCTTAAAATTGTAACAAGCAAGCAAGTTACATTCATACATATATTTAATGACAAATATAATTTTTTGATAAGGTTTAAAAAAAAAGGGAAATGAGTATTTAAATTGACAGAAGTTTAAATAAGCTTTGGAGATTTTGTCAAAAAGCTTTCGACAGCAAGTTTCCAATTGAAGGTCAGAAGAAATGTGGGTAAGTGTAATTATTCTGATGAATAAACAAAGGGCTAAACAGAGCAAGTTGAAAAAATGGCACAAAAAGGAATAGCCATTGTCTCCTTCATTTCTGGTTTAGCAACATTCATTTGAAGTCTTAAGCTTTACTGTGAAATAAAAGCAGGATGGATGGGGAAGCAAGAACAACTTGTTAATTGATGAGAATTATTGAATTAATCCTGTAATGCTATTGTTGTTGTTTTTCTTATTGAATTTTGTGGTTCACTTTCACAAATATTCAGGCAACCACATTTGCTGTGCAAAGTGAATATCATCATTTGTTGATGGTACTCAGAGGGAACTTCGCATTTACTCGTGTGAACGATTACTCAAAGTGCTGAAGGAATTCACAAGCATCATCTGACTTAATTTCCAGCTAACCAATTAAACTCAAATAACTAAATAACAAAAGCAGAACAATATTAAATCTTTTTTATTACAAATACATTTGGTGGATTAATTTAGAAACTGGACATTGCTATGTTTGTCATTAAAACAAGTTCTCCA
>VZTO01022578.1:5776-32207 GCA_013400615.1 Syrrhaptes paradoxus
GGTTTTTTTGGTAGAATAAAACTTACCGAGTGAAGGACATTTTTCTCTTTTAACTGTAGGGATAAAATCCCCATCTTCTCCTTTTCGGGATCAGAAAGATCAAAGCCTGCATAAGACAATTCAAAATCCATGAAACTGGAATTTTGTCCAGACCCAAAGGGAACTATTGACATAGTGAGCTACATGCAACACAAGCTCCAACTCAAGCACACTCAAACTCAAACATTCTTTTGCCTAGGAGACAGATATATCCCCTTAAAAACTCATCCACCCTCCACATTCTAGAAGGGGAATTCTGGAACAAACATCTTCCCTTTTGTTTAAAAGAAGTTATCTGAAGCTACCCCAAAATAGCAGACTACAGTATGATGACCTAGTCTTCAGATGGCATCTATTAACATTTAAAGCACATATGTTACAACAAATTTGTAGCCCTTTACCTATCATATCTCAACTAAGGATTCAAGCTTGTTTCTCTAGCAGTAGAGAATATCAACATATGAAGGACTGTATAGGGCTTTAAAAGACTACAAACTCTTGCTGGAACCAAAAAAACCTGAATATATTAATAGGTGAAGTTTCTTTTCACATTGAACTGTTTAACCTTGGCAGTAGATTCTAATTTTAAAACGGTAACACTTAAAGTTAAAAGAGGTTAGACAGTACTGTATTTACAGTAAATGAAAAAGTCTTTAAAAGAGGGCTGGATTGAGTGGCAGAGGNTGATAAAGTGGCAGAGCCCAAGGGATAGGCAGAGAATAAGAACCAAACAGAGAGGGAGAAAGGGAAATAAAACCAGAGTCAACAATGAAGGTCCCCTAAACGGCCCATGTATTTACATAGCTCAAAGTTGGACCTTCAAAGTCTGAATTTCTGAGAAAACACCCTCCTTAATAGGAAAACCACAAATTCCTTTTTTAGATCAAAATCTAGTGATTGCATCATCTGAATCAATTTTGAAACCCAAAAAGCTTTTTCTAAAGAGTCACAAATTCCTGTCTGAAATTGACAAGATACAGCAGGGATGGCAAGGTAAGTTTGTAACAATCGCATTCAGGGACATGGTTACTTCTGCTGTATCCAGGTCTCCACCGTCTCTTCCCAGAAATAATGCATTTCACTGCAGGTAGGCATTCCTGCAGCACATTGATTACAGGTAGCTTAGGCAGCAATAGAAACAAAGCAGCCAAGCTTCAGCATAGCCTAGGTAATTTTGCTGAAGACTTGATCCTGCATAAACCTGAGGCGCCTTTTTCTATTTGTTATAAAGATAAAACACACTTCCTGCACTTCCAGTTGACACCTGTTCAAGCTGTACCACCAACTAACAAGAACATAGGGTCCCAACCCTGCATCTGGCTCTGTAGAAAAGGGATTACATGCTTATGCCCACTAAGCCAGCTGTCAGGATCAGCAACTAAAGAAGTTTGTCTGAACTTCACAGATACAAGACACAGAGACGTACTTAATATTCCCTGTCGCCATGGTCTTTGCCCATAGAAGTCAAGCACTCCAGTTTGCATTTCCAGGGGATCCGGACTGGGATATATCACAGAGGACTGTAAATTCAGCAAATACAGTCATAAAAAAAGGGTTCATGTTTTGTTTTAAAGCAGTGAAAGTGATCTGATCCTCCAATACATATGCACATGAAGAAGAAATTTGCTTTAAAACATACAACCTTTCCATACTTCAGGAAACGCAGACACTTAAATACTTCTTATTAAATCAGCCTGACATCCTACTTCATTCACCTCACATATTGCTACAGAATAACTGGGTAATCCTTTTTAAACTGGTTCATAACAAGATTATCCAAGAACAACAAATAAAGAGNACACACTCCAATACTAATGCCCTTGTTTCTCTGTTTCCTGTAAGTCACCAAATACAGTGTATTTACAGAGAAATATAGTGGAGAAACAAAATAGTAAGCTTTCAAGTATCCATTGATGTAGAAAGTATACTTTTTATAAGAAGTATTTCAAAAACATGTCAGAATTATTTGTAATAAAATAAACACTAACACATTTGCTTCAGAGTAACCTTTCCAATATATAACAAATACTTGGAATGTTAGTAAGCATCAGAAAAGCACATATCCTTTCCTTCGATTTTATTTACACATATTACAGATTATTCCACTGCCATCTGAGACTAAAAATTAACTAATTTACTATCCAGTTACTTGCAAAGCATTTTATCCCCTCCCAACTTACATCATGGTTACAAAGCATACTTGCTAGTTGTTTCCGTTCCTGTGCATAGTGGGCTGCCTGCTGGTAATAGAAACCTGGATTCTGAGTTTGAATTGCTGTCAATCCCAGCTTAATAGCTTCATCAAACAAGTCACCAAAAGCCTGAAACCTATTAAAAAAAAAAATCACAACCAAGAATATGTACAGAACAGCAATCTGAACTGAAAGTAACATTTCAATTAAAAGTCCTGGTTAGTCTTACAACAAACAATACTCTTCTGAACTTTTGTATCTAAGTTCTATGGCTGCATTAGTGCCATACCCTGTTCATTCCCAGAGACAAGTGGTCAATAATGCAAAACAGAATGACAGCGTACAGTTTTTACAATCTAATGTATCCCTTTCTTAGACAAAGAGCTCAGAATTTGTATCTTGCCTAGACAAGTAAAACAGTGAACTTTGTAAGGTTATACAGGAACTAGAATAGAAACACTACTAAGCAAAAACATACTGTTTAGACATCCAGGCAGCATGCTCAAAAGCCAGTTCTGCACTTCCTATTTTTTTCTTGCACAAGTC
Source organism: Syrrhaptes paradoxus (assembly GCA_013400615.1). Taxonomy (NCBI): domain Eukaryota; kingdom Metazoa; phylum Chordata; class Aves; order Pterocliformes; family Pteroclidae; genus Syrrhaptes; species Syrrhaptes paradoxus. Next base: position 8,554 of record VZTO01022578.1, read on the forward strand.
AATATGTTTCCTGAACTGAGCAATTGCATCCAGTGGAGTATTATGCTGAAAACAGAGGCGACAGATCTAGAAGAAATCAAAATAAGAGGAAAAATAACTGCGTCAGGCTGCTAAGAACTAGCTTTAAAAGAAACAACCCCAAAAACACCACCCACAAAAAAACCCCAAACAACTAATATTACATATTTCTGAAGAGCTCAAATAGCATTGAAAACAGAGGGGGGAAAAAAAATAGATGTAAACCATGATGTACTACACCTGAAACCATATGGTCCTCTATTTCAGCTAATGTTATTTTTCTTCCCTTTCTCCCTCAAATCATCAATGGAAGACTGCATAACTCACAGTCAAACTCAAGATGGAACTGCAGAGCCACTAGGAAGATGATTATCTTTGAGGCCTGCAGTCTGCAAATGGAATTTGATGGAGTCCAACTCCAAGATTGTTGGAAAGGGTGGATAGTTTTGTTTTTCCTAAAGGCTCCCTAAATACTACAGAAGTATGTCTGATTTTGAAAGAGTTACTTTCCTCCTCCTAACAAGCAGTAACTGAACTATACTGGCTTAAGCTTTGCAAGAAGACAAAAATATTCAAGCAACAAGCAACCCTTGTTTTCACTCCCCCAGCACAGAGTGAAAAAGTCTAGTATTTCAGATGACTACATCTCAAATGAAATCCCATCCTTCAGGATACTCTCAAACTTCATCTAAGGATCTTTCTTTTGTGTAGGATTCAGAAAAAGTCTCTGCAAGTCTGAATGTAATTGGTATTCCACTGATAGCTGTTCTAATCCATCTCCTTAAAAGCAATATAAAATGGAACCTTTAAATCTTTACACATTAAAGATGCATGAACTTTGTTTTTTAGTAATGGTTTTCAAATATTAGAAGTAAACCTGGTACCTTGTAGTTTATAAATCCTGCCATGGTCTTGATTTCCAGCATGTTTGTTTCATGAGCCCTCAATTCATGCACGAGATTATAGGCAGTTCTGTAATTTCTAAGCATGAATATTTAAATTAGAGTTAAATTGTACAAAAGAATAAAATTTAAGAACAGCATTGCCAAGAGCAGAAAACAGAGTGTTATTCCCAGTGAAGAACTCACCCCTTATGTATACGTTTAAATAATTTTGCATTCAGGAAAATATTTATCATAGTCTGTAGTTCAGCAGTAATTCGGGGTAGAGAGAGTGGGGGAAGATGACATGAGTCTTACTTGAGAGCATTCTGTGTATCCTGTTTCAGCTCACTGAAGAATGCTATTTTGAACTGGTGTCTAACAAATAAAAGCTGTAAAACACAACCAGTGTACGTCATTCACAAACATCTGAACATACCTGTTACCTACAAAGCAGACACAGATAGTAATTTCAGAGTTTTATGTAATATAGCAGCTGACTTGAAAAACTAACCATGCAACTGTTTCCTAATAGTTCCCTCTGCCACCACGACAAAGCAGTGATCTTTCAACAGATTTAATCTAGTCCAAGCCTTTCACTCTGGAACAGGTGAGAGGCTTTGTAACACCCAAAAATCTCTACACCACTGTCAGCTGTTGGTTTGGAGCTCACCATTTGGATCCCACTTTCCAAGAGGGAAGCTGGCAACCGCAACAGAATGTTGTGTGTCTGAGCGGATATTTAACAATTTAAAAAGCAAAAGACGACAAAAATATTCAAGCAACAAGCAACTCCCCCAGCACAGAGTGAAAAAGTCTAGTATTTCAGATGACTACATCTGAAGTCAAATCAAGGGCACGTTGAACACTATATTCAAATAGGTTGACCCATATAGACTTTTTTTTTTTTAATCAGAGAACTTAATTTTTGGTCTATGGCTCTTCCTCTAAGGAAGATGGGAGGACGACAAATGTAAGAACAAAACTAAACCAAAATCGAAGTCCAAGTTGCAAAAAATAAAACCAGATTTATTTTCTGTACTGAGAGAAGGCATCTCAAGTTGGAAGGTGGAGAATAAAAACGTTTAAGCAACAAACAACCCTTATTGTCATGTTTTAACACACACTATAAGTTGCACAGTATTTAAAAAACAGGGTAACATTACCTGATGAGTGGTTTTGTTCAAGAACTCCTTATGAGACTTAACTCTTCGTATTTCTGTATAATAGTAAGTTTGTGCATGCTCATAGAAAGCATTTTCCAACCTGCAACAAAGTTGCTCATAAGTTTCACTAAGCTTTTCCCCATATACAGAGAAACTGAAGAATTTAAGAATAAGTTACTTTTAATCATGCACATTTTAAGGTTGGCAAGAGAAGCTTGAGGTATTACTATTCTTTAAGTTAACCACACAGAGTAAGAGTTTGCAGACAAAAACTCTTCACACAAAGCCTTACACAGTGGCAGCACAAAATAGAAGTAGGTTCAAGTGACTTATGCATTGATTTCTCTTACAACAATCTCTAGTACTTAATGTGAGAAAGCCTGAAGATAAGCTGTTAGGCTTTTCCAAAGCAACAGAAAGTGGAGAGATGCCTTGGTCAAAATAAGCACATTTGCAGAGGCTCCTGGGATAAGTCTGAACAGGTCAAGATCTTATTTGCTGGACCATGGGGGGAACAGTAAATAAAACTATGAGGGCACAGGCTAGGTTTCATCATTCTGTCCAAACATCAACATCTACCTGGGCTGCAGAGGTAACAGTCAAACTTGTGCTTGCAAGATAATTAGCCCAATAGCAAGTCACAGGGGGAGAAGAGAAAGACAGGGAGGCCCAGAACACCAAATCCAGTATGAGGCCGAGAAGGATCTAAAAGCCATATGCTGTATGATCAAATTATAAGGAGTAAAATGAACCAAAACAAAGTCAGAACCCAGAAAAGGAATACATTCAATAGCACTGACACACATAGGAAATAAAGAATGAAGTAGCAGTTCTGTGACTTGGCCAAGAAGAGATCACTGCACACTCTGCCTAAGGCATACCACAACTTGTATTACACTCGCCACACAACAGAGAGCATGGCGATGAAAACAATGGGACAGACCAATGGACAGCAATTGTTAACTTTGAGTTCAGTCACAAAAGAAAGACAAGATAAATTAAGTCTACCTATTATACTTATTTTAGCAGTATATTGCAGCTGTACAAGAAAAAACAAGACAGTCTGAGAGGTGTAAAAAAAAAAAATTATTCTCTTTTACTACTACAAAATCTCAATTAAAAATGTCAAAATCAGAAGATTAATACCAGGAATTCTGACATTATTACATGCTCCACTAATTATTTTTTAACTTGCATGAAGAGCTGTTAATCCTTAATGATGCAGCCTTATCTTCACAAATTTGGAAATAGCTGTAAATCACATATCAAAATGCAACTATATGAAGTTTGCAAAGGCTCACACTAGTTAACAAGTGGTAAATATTCCCTCTTTAGAATTGAGCAAAATATGAAAAACTAGAAGTAACAGTTACTTTATTTTGATCAAGTCTAGTAGCTGTTTATGAGCAGCATGAATACAGCAGCACTGACTTATGTTGAGAACTTTACTGTTTTATATATAAATATGAAGGTGACAGAAGGAAGAATTAGTTTCTCATATCATGACCCTTCTCCCTAAGCATATGTGGAAAAATTAAGACTAATTTTAATAAACCATGATTTGCCTTAGCTGGAGCTGTTTTTATGTCTACACAAAACCATCTTCCTTTCCCTGCTCTGTTTTTGAAAGGCCTTCATAATTTATTTGAAGCTGTATTGCCTGTAAATATTAAAGCAGAAAGCATAAAAATGTAAAAAATGACAAACACATAATATTTGCAACCAGATAAATGCCACTCAGCATAAATAGAGAGATACCTATACAGCCAGAAAGCAGGGGGAAAAAAGTAAAGACCTGCTAATACAGAGTTACACCTAACAAAACATGTGTAGAGAAAATTACTTAGAACAAGCAGGGCCCAAACCACTGCAGAGGTAGAAAAGGTCACTTTGCCTCTACTTGACTTGAGGAAGGCAACATCTTGGAATATCTAATAATGGTTCTTCAAAAGCAACATCTGAGAGTCATTACTCAACCTCACAGACAAAGAGGAGCTGTGTGGAATTCCTCAAGCTGCAGAACAACCTGAAGAATTCTACTGAACTGATAAAACATTCACTGCTGGTCTACAATCGGCATGCCTCATCATAGTCATCCCAACCTATCAACTCTCTCAACACCCCCATTAGCAAACAGAGCAAAATCATGTTTTACAGTCACTTACCTTATAATATAACCAACAAGATGATCAGTGTGTGGAAGTACAAAGAGGGATTTTCCAGAAAGGTCACAAGCATTGCATAAAGCTGCTGCCCTCTCTGATGCAATCACATCTTCCCCTAGAGAAGTCAAGAAAAGCCTAAGTAAGCAGTATACAGTGCTGCAATGTCAAACTATATTTAAAGAGCTTAACCAGTACAAGGATTGGAAAAATCTAATAACACATAAAACTGAGACCACATTCTTTCTTACTACTTTCAGATTATCATGTGCTTTATCCAGCAGAATACATTGCAGAAACTTTCCAAAAGTGGCTTAGCTAGCAACAAGGCAGAAGTACGACATATTTGTTTCATCTCTCTCACACAATGAAATATCCTGTGTCTTGAAAATGACAATAGCATGCAAAAAAGACAAACACATATAACAAGTACAGGGGTAAAAAAAAAACAAACCACAAAATAAAAAAATGTTTTGCTAGACACTAGAAAGTATGCAGCTACAGCTGAAGCAGCAGCTCTGTGGAAACATAAGGTTAAAGCATACCACACTTCACAGCTCCACTTGACTCCAAAATTTTATTAAAACCAAGTTAAACTAAAAGACTTCTGTAGGTACCAAATACCCTTCCTCTAAGTTCTCACTGCTTTTACAGCTTTTCTTGATCTCAAGCAAGATTTAAAAAACAACCTGCTTACAAGGAGGCATGTCACGTGTGTTACACCTAACATACCACCTCCCGATACTGTGTATTGAACAATGGACTTGGACTTAAGAGGAAGAAGTTAAGGATAAACGTATCAAATATTTAGGGTCGACTGCCCTGAGCACTCTTTCCATTTGTACGCTTTCCTGTGGCCACAATGCATATTCACATATATATAAGATATTACATTAAGAACTGCAGATAATGTCACAAATGATAGCTCAAGTCTGTCAGGCCTTCTGAAAAATGAGATCATCACAACTGTGTAGAGTCTTCCAGTACCTGGAGGCAATGGTGTTTTTTTCTGAATCAAAACCACAGCGACTTTCGTGTTTCTTCCCTGCAAACTTTGCCTAAAATTAAAAAAGGCATGGCATCAATGTTTCACTTCCTATTTGTGAATAATCCAAACAACATGATATTTCATTTCAGTCTGGATGAAAGCATTGAAAGAATGCTACATAAGAAATAAAACCTAACACAACAACATGCTGCATCATCCACAGAATGCTGTGTTCTCTTCTTTGTTCAGATGGGACAGAATAATTGTGCCAAGCTCAGCAAGCAAAATTTCAGGGGCTGGTTTTGCTGAAATGACTTTTAAAAACAAACCATTAAAAAAAAAGTTTCTTTACTATCAGTTGTACTTCAAAAAGCAAAGTTCAAGTTTCCCTTACTTTAGTTGTCTAAGAAAAAAAAAATACATTTATATATCTTAGAATACAAAAAGGATTCTGCAATTCACATTTACTGTTAGCGTGTAGTACGTTATGAACCAAGTGAAAAAACTCTACCTGACAATTTCAACTCGAGTAGCACATTCTGACTGTTTTTCTTTCCATTGCGGCTCATCCCAGTCTAGTTCATAAAACACCACAACAAGTGCTGGAACCAAATTCAGATGCTTGTTCATCCAACCAGTCTTCAGGATTCCTTTTGGAATATACCACTCGTAGGATGTCCTCTGAAAATATTGAGCTTATTAATAACAGCTACCAATTCCATTTACCAGTTTCTTACTATAGCAGAAGGGAAATTGCCTTCTTATCACTCACGGGTGCATTTGTAATCTTTCATTTAACAGTCCTCTCCTCAAGCCTGTGCTTCCTATGGAGCAAATTCCCTCCCTACTCCCTGGCATCAGAGCCTGAGGCCGGAGATACCAACAACAAAGAACAGCAGATTCCAGGTAGATTGGAATGAAACATGCTCAGAAGCATGTTTCATACACCTTCGTGAAAAAAAATAGGTTTCTTTTAAAAGAGGGCTCTTGGGGGGCTCTCACACAGAGCCAGAAGAAAAGTTAGGATTCTTGTTCCTTGCCAGCATCACAGAATTACATAGTTTTCCAAGGGTTAAATCCATTGACGTTGCTTCCTAACTGGCATTGCAAAGCAGAGCAGAGATACTCTTTCTACTGCATCTCACTTAGTTAAAGGCTCTACATTTTTTTCAGAATACCTTAATTTCAAATATCAAATTTCTCCACAGTTAAACTTTGCATTTCATTAAAGCTCAAATTTCACAAGCACACCTTAATGCTGAGTAAATGAACTTCAAAAAGCAAGTCATACTGGCTTACTCTGCTTCTCGCTCGTGAGCTAAGGCCCTCTGGTTTCCTGTGCACCCACAGCACTACGCCACGACGCCCTTGCCTTAGCCCTGGCAATTTTTCCCAGACGGCAGTTCCCACACTTCCCCTCCAACTGCGGGGAAAGAGGCAGCAGCAGCCCGGCGGAGCGGTAAGCACTGCAAGCGCTGCTCAGCTGCCTGCAAACCAGGCAGATCAGACCAGCCCCCTCGCTACGGCCCTTGCCCTCAGGGACCCCCGAGTTCCCGCATCCCCTCCCGGCCACCCGCTGGCTTTTGCTACACGGGCAGGGGCTCGAACCCCGAGAGGGGCCGGGCCCGCCAGGACGGGGAGCAGCCGGGGCAGACGCCGCTCGCTACCTTCGTCCTGCACTTGGGATACTCGTGGTCGCCGGGGAGCACTTTGAAGGAGATGGGGACGCGGTCGGCTCTGCGGTTGGCGCAGAAGGCATCCCACACGGCCCGGTGCACGGCGTTGTACACCACGTCCAAACCGGTGAGGGTGACAAACGCCATGGGCCGGCAGCACAGCTCCACCGGGAAGTCCCACTGTGTTGGGGTCATCCTGCGCCCGGGCAGGCGGCCTGCGAGGCGACAGGACGGCGGTTCTCAGCGCGGCGCCTTCACGGCTCAGGCCGGCCGCTCCCCCTTGGCCCTCCGCGATGGTAGGAGCTCCCCGCTGGGCGCAGACACGGCGTCAGGCCCGTCCCCTCCCGGGGTGCCGTTCACCACCGCGGGCTAGAGCTCAGCACCGGGCAGCGACAGCTGGGAGAGACCGCGGGTCACGGGAAGCGTCGGAGAGCGGGGCGAGGGAGGGCCGCCGCTTCAGGAAGGCAGCGCTGGGGATCGGAAGGGCAGCAGAAGTGGCCAATCGGTGCCTCCGCTCCTCCGCTGGGCCACTCAGAGAGCGCCCTCGCGAATACGTCACTGGCAAAGGAGCCAATTAGCTAAAGAAGGCCGATAGCAGAGACTGGCGGAGCGTGCCAATGGGAAGACAGGGAGGAGGTGACGACAGGAAGAGGTGACCAATAGCAGCGAGGAACCGGATGACCCGTGCTGCTCTCAGGGGAGGTGTGCCGGCCGGGCGGGGCCGCTTTGGCCTCCCCGTGCGACACCGGCGGGGCCGCGCCCCGCCAGCGAGGCCCGCCCAGCTCCGGCGGCGGGGAAGGATCTCCGCGCGCCGCCTCCCCCCCCTAGCGCGCGCGCGCGCGCCATGGCGGCCAACGAGGACCAGGAGGTGAGTCCTGGGCCCTGCCTGGGCCGGGCGGTAAGGCGCCGCTGCCTGAGGGGGAGGCGGCCCGGGAGCCTCCCCCACACCTGCCGCGGGGCCGGGAGGGAGCCCTCGCCTGGGGAGAAGCGCCTCGGGGTGGAGGCGCCCGGGTGGCGGGGAGCGGGAGGGAACAGCCGGACGCTTGAGCGGGCGAGGAGCCGGGGTGGGGGGCGGGCGGCGGCAGGGCTGGTGGAGGTGCGGGGGTGGGAGCCGAGGAGGTGGCGGGACAGGGCACCGCTTCGCAAACCGGCCGCGGCTGGATGTGAGCTTCGTGCTGGGGCTGAAATCGGTGACTCCGTTCTCTGGTCTGTGCTGCAGATGGAGTTGGAAGCGCTGCGCTCCATCTACGAGGGCGATGGGTGCTTCAGGGAGCTCAGCCCGGTCTCCTTCCAGTACAGGGTAAGGCGAAGGGAGGGTCTGGGAGGCGCTGCAGCGCTGCAGTTGACGTGCCAGGGTTTTCTCTAAAATGAATGGGTGTTTGACCTGCGGTAAAGGCTGCTGTTTCAGGATTTTTGGTATAATGATGCTTGATAGAACGATGGTTAATATTTAGGAACCTGCCCCTGGTGCGGGTGTATTATCCCTTAGGTAGGCTAATCCTGCTTACACGTCTATGTGCTGCATCGCTAGAACTGTTGAACTGGCTGAAGGAGCTGACATGCTGCGTAACATTTAAATTAGCTGGTCAGAAATGTCACTTTTAGAGACATTTATATGTAAAGCTCTGAACTTTTCTTACTGCTTAGTTGCAAGGTTCTAGTCTCTTGTCCAGAGGTAGTTGACATGCCTTGTCTACCTGCTAAAGAGAAAATACACAAAATGCTTTGGGCATGTGCACTGATACAATCTGCTCAGGAGAGACATACAGGGAGTGCTGAACTTGAGATATGGAGTTAGATTCTGTCATTAAATTCTTGCCAGCTTTCTCAAATTTAAAGACCTGGAAGTTCTGGGCATGCACTGAGGCAGATCTTTAGACTGCCAGAGAACTTTACTGATGAAAACTTTGGCACCCATGGGACAGAAGGGAGACTTCTGAAAATGCCATATCACTGTAGTGGGGAGGAGGCATCTAAAATCACCTTTTTGTGACTTCTCAAGAAATTTCAGAATAACTTCAGTAATTGTAATGAGTTAAATCAATTTATTGATTACCTGAATCTCATCGGTTACTTGAGTACCTGAATCCTATCCATGTAAGTGCAGCATTCCTTCACTGTTATTAGTAAATTTAATTTCCTCAAAACAGCAAATGTGACGTGCTTACCAGTCTAAAGTGTATCATTCTACATTTTGCTAACTTTCGTTGTTGCTAATTTTTCTTAGACGAAAAATAGTTCTCCAAAGTTACAACTCAATTTAAATACTTACAACTCAATTTAAATACTACCCCAATACTTTGTCAGACAAAGGCAATCTTTCTCATAAAGAAGAATTTGTATTACAAGAAGGCATAGTGCGAGTAAGTGCATGAGAAGGTCAAAAGAATTAGTATGCCATTTTTCGAAGTCTTATTTGTCTCGCACATGGCTCACATATAAAACACAGCTGTTTTGTAGTCAAGTAAGGCTACCCAGTTTTTTAGGTTGAACAGGGAAGGAGGAGCATGGTCCCGCAGCTTTCTGTATGGATTTGCTCAGTGTGCAGACGATGCTTTCCTAAGAGAAGAACTCTGGAAACCGTACCACTAGTTTTCTTCTTGGCAGCAGTGGGAACTGGACTGCAACACTGTAGATTCTGTCTTGATAAATGTTGCAGATTAGTGATTTCTTAAACAGATGCTTCTGAATGTCAGTTAGTCCACTCTGCTGTAACAGACACTGTAAATAAAAAAACATCAAATTTCTTTATTTTTTCTTTTTAATTTTGATGTACAGTAGCCTTACCTTGATTAGGATTTTGTTTCTGGCTACACTTCATTCTGTATAATTTGATTAAGCTAGATACTGAATATTCTGTAATGAGGAAAATAAGGGAGAATTTTTAGTTTCAGAATATGGCTTTAACCAACTTGGTTGCACTAGTCTTCCAAATCCTTGTGTGAAAGTTATTTCTGTTTGTATAGTATGCCTGTTAGTAACACCTGTACTAGTTTTAAATTTTAAAAAATTATTTTTTAATTTAACATAATTGTAAGGATTGTATATGTAATTTGGGTTCACTAATTTGCTTTGATGTCCATGATTATTTATATTAATGTCTGCCTTTTTTTAACATTAGGCTTTTTCATCCAGTCTCACTCTACTGACTTTTTAAATCATTTACTACTCATTCTTATAGTGAGATAAAATATCTGTAGAGATGAGACATAAATATTGAAATTCTTATCTATTATTATGCTCTCTTAGGTCACCGGTTTATCATCATCTTTATTTCAATACTGTCTTGTGGTTTGTTTTCATATTCTGAGCTTGGCTGCATTGGGAAAAAAGAAGGCTTCATCTTTTCTGTTCTCACTTATGATTGTATAATATTTGGCTTGCGGATGCTACAAGTAGCTTTTAAAACCAATCAGTTAAAAAAAGAAAAAAAGAGCTGTAGGTGTTTCTGCTGCTTTTTCTACGATGAAAACTGAAGGTTAGAGGTTAATATTGATGTTGTAAATTCAGTGTGTTTTCTGGATAACAGTTTTATTCTCTAACTGATAACTTTAGGAAAACAGTTGTTATCTTAAGGAATTTGGGTAGTCATAAATAAGTTAAAGACTTGCATATTGGCATTGTAATCCTTAATAAGTGACTGGAAACTATTGATTTATATAGTTTTTCTTTTCACTTCAGATAGGTGAAAGTGGAGATCCCAAAGCCTTTCTAATAGAAGTTTCTTGGCCGGAAACATACCCACAAACAGCACCAGTCATATCGATGGACGCTTTCTTCAACAACACAATGTTAGTATTTATGACAGCTTCACTTCCTAGCCTTACATGTGGGGGCTCTTTGGTTGACAAGCTTTTCTTTATCTGCCTAGATTATAGTTGAGTTTTATGACTTCTTTTAGATCTTCAGCTATTAAACAAAGTATATTGGATAAGTTAATGGTGGAAGTTGAAGCAAATCTTGGAACTGCTATGACATACACTCTTTTTGAATATGCCAAAGATAACAAAGAGTTGTTAATGGAAAATCAGCGTGTTAACACTGTGGTAAGTAGATAAGTGCAGACTTCAGTATCTTGCTTTTAAAACTGAAAAAAATGGTTATTACCATACCAAATACTTCATAGCTCTGTCTTTAAGTTGTTAATCAGTATGTTGGGAATACATGTCAGTGGCTAAACAGTGACACAGACAGCATGGTGTCACAATGTGTGGTCTTCATTGTTATATTTAATTGTTATTTTGCTGTTATATCAAAATGTTTGTCAGCTGTGGTTCTGTCCCACAGAGTAACATAGAAATGAGGACTTGGAGCAGAAGCAAAACTAAAGAGAGAGTGCTGAAATGGAGATTAAAGGTGTCTGCTGGGGGGCGGGGTGGGGGAGGCAAATTAATGCAACCTTCCAGGGATGCAGTGGATTGCATAAGTGTACCTCCAGGGTCTTGGAATAAGTCAGGCTGAGTCTATTTGTGGCTATCGTGTTGTGTAAGGACATTACTGGCCATTGTGATGCTGCTTTGAAGAAGGAATGGTTCCATGTTTGGGAAATCTGAATCCCTTCAGACTAAACCACACGCCATGACTAAATTTAAAAGGTGTAAGAAGTACCCATTGCAATTCTGAAAGGGAATAATTTCTTGCCAATACATGCTTTTTAAAACGACAATCATATGTTGATTAAAAGCTGCAGACTGCTGACCGGCATTGTTTCTTTCTTACAGTCAAGATATTTCAGCATGTCAGGTTCAGTAATCACATATAGAAGTATCTGTGGAACTAGTATGCAAAATATTAACAGCCATGTTTATCCTTCTCAGACTTCAGTAAGCAATAATACTGCAATTGGAACTCCTGATGTTCCAGCAAGTAAGAAAAAAGATAAGAAGGAGCAGTTATCCAAAACACAGAAACGAAAACTAGCAGATAAAACAGGTTTGTTCACTATAATATTGTTTTGTTTGAGCAGTATGAGAATCCAACTTTTATAGCAGTGACGTGTTGCTAGAGTCATAATCAGTAGTCATTTGTTTATAAGATTAACTACTTTAAGCCTGTGGTCTCTGTTTTGCTTGTTTTAGACGAATTATTGTTACCTGATATGTTAGTTTTGGTCAAAGCAACTTTATCTATAGAGTAGGGATTTTAAGATGTCATTGGCTTTGTTTTATTTTTTTATTTCAATTTGTGACAAAAGTGCAATTTTCAAAAAATACTTGTGGGAGGAAAGCATTTGGGACTTCTAAACATTCAACAGAAGATGTGGTTTGTTGATGGGCTCTCGTAAATCACATTATTAAAAATGTAATTTCTGAATGAAAATATTTGTTGTGGAACCCAAAATAAAATATTTAATTTAGTTTGTATCTTCAAAATAAAGGTGCTTCTGCAGATACTTACGCTTTCAATGAAATGGTAGGTTTGTGATTGAAAAGTGTTCAATATTTCAGCTAATCCTGCTGATGACTTTTATGTGTTCAGCCTTAATTTTTAATAATGATCTGGATAATACTATCCTATTGCAGCAATAAGTTGTACCCTGTGGTAGCAATTTCTGAATATAATTTACCTAAGCTAATGGATAATTGACATATTAAATGTTGACCATATAAAGGAAAAGCTGCATAAAATTTTGTTCTTTGACAGAATGCATCGTTGCTGGTCAGCCCAGCTTACGTTGGACTTGCCTTCTAGAGTAAATGTCAGATGGACCAAGATGTTATTTAAAAATAATTATTTTTAAGTACAAGATGTGCTATCTATTTTTGTCCTCAGGACTTTGCAGAGGAGAAATTAAGGTTTTGGGATCCTTATAATTTTGCGTGTTGATTTTAAAGAAAGGTAAAGATTCCCCATAGCTTGTATCTTGAAAATAAAACAATCTTATTCTGCAGATAACAAAGGGGAGCTTCCACGAGGATGGAATTGGGTGGACGTAATTAAGGTAACATGACTGTATTATGTGCAGTATTATGAAATACTTCATATGTACTTTAAAAATAATTTGAACTTATATCTGAAGAAAACTGATCTGTTTTTTCTTGCTTTTCTTCCTAACTTTGTTTGGATTTGACTGTGGTGTCTGATTAATTTCTATATGCGTCCAGCATGTAAGTATTTTCAAGTTATCTTTTTTTTAATGTTAAAAAGATTTGCAAGAAAGAGTAAGAACCGTTCCTCATTTTGGATTCTAATTTACATATTTCTCAAATGGTTTAAAGTGCTTAGTCCTTCTGAATATTATTATTGATTCCTCTTTGAACATTGTTGGTTTCATATTTCTTTTTTATTTATTGAGCAATTTGATTTTAATTTTATGATGAGAGAGCTTTGCTAGCCAAATGCACTGCAAATATTCTATCTTCATATGGCAACAAAATGTAAAATAAAGTTAGTGATGCTGGAGGGTTCCGGAGGGCAATGGATAAGTAAGCATAAAAAGAGAGCTGTCCCAAGTAGGATCACTTTGCTGTCTCCTACAAGCCTGAGCTGCAACTCCTCCAGTGAATAATTCTTTTTTACTTGCTCCCTCAGCATTGATATTTTTTTTCCCCACTCTTATCTTTGCTGATGCAGTGGAAATCAGTGTAGCTGCTTTACAGTTGTGAAAACAAACTGTTGTATTTTACACAGCTATAAGTATTTCTCGGTGTAAGACCTAACACCGGTTCCAATTGTTACATAAGAACAAGTAAATGATGGTGGTGGTTTTGGGCAAAGTACTTCTGAATTAAAAGTGGCTATTTGTAGTGGATGTCGTGGATTCTGGAGAGATTTCACAATAGGTGGACTACATTTAATGATTATAACCTTAGCTTTTAAAAAAAGAGAAATAGTAAGTTAATGTCTCTTTTTGTATTATGTAAATTTCAACATGGGAATTCTCTCAGAGATGTGTGCAGATACTTTTTCCTTTCTTTTGTTGTCTTTATTTTGGAGAGCTGGTGACAGTGTCTTCAAATTAAATAGAAAAAGTACCCTTAGGTTTTTCTGGGGTTTTGTGGTGGTATTTTTTTTAAACCAACTTTTATGTTCAGCAAATAAGCTCATTTAGTGTTTAAGCTGAAGAAATAATTTTTGATGCTTTTCAGTCTCTTGGTATGGTAGCACAATCAGTCTGTATTATTAATTAAATATACATGTGTTCTGTGTAAGATGGAGATAATGTTGTTCTTGCTTCCTAATAAATGGAATGGCCGTCTAAACTTTGAATACTTTCTTTTTGTGTCTCTTTTATAGTTAAGCAAAACTGGTTCTAAAGATGATGAATAAAGGACTTTGATACAAGGAAACTCCACCTTTTAATACAGTACAATTTTGGGTCACCATCTTTTTCTTAATAACTTTCATATTTGTCAAAGTAAACTTTTTATAAAGCTCAGTTTCCTAACTTGCAAACCTAGTCACACAAGTTTATCTAGAGACTATGTGGTGGTCTTTGGAAAAAAAAAAAAGCAAACTAACTTGCCTTAAATGAAGTTTAGAATGTGACAAAGGATATAGAGAGCCAATGTGGTGAAGTGAATAGTGCTATATGCAGTGTTTATTAATTTATATTTTACTCTGTAGTAAAATCCTGTTATAGTGAACCCAATGATACTGTAAACATTTCCTGATATTCTTATTCCCATTGAAGAAAAAAACACTATAACAGTGATTGGTCACTTGACAGCATAATTCATCAAAATAAATTATTCCATGGAAACAAGACCTTTGTCATTTGTTTATCAATTGTGAATGTAGAAGAACATACAAACTGTTATATTGTGGTACAGACTGGAGCTTGTGGTCTAGTTTTCACTTGTTACTGGCTGAAATAGTAAATACTAGCGAAAGCGAGGCCGAATATTCTAGTCTGCTGAAAAAGAGGTTACAGCAGGAGGATGTCTTCTTTATTCTCTGTGGTATCCATCTGTTAGTCTTTCTCTCATGTACATCTTTACAGATGGATGTCTGAGGGGAAGGAAGGGTGCTTCCCGGCACGTGTCTCAAGTGAGTGTTGGGATTTTGCAGCTCTTTCATTGGAGATATGGGCATTTCTTGGAGGGGTTTGCTGACTGAGTGGTGAGACAGTGGGAAGAAGTCAGCATTCTGCCAAATGTCTTGGGAGAATTCTTTTTTTTTTTTTCCCTAATCTGCTGTCTTGTATCAGAAAGAGAAGTCATCTTTATTATATGAACAGTTATTGAATACAAGATGCCTTAATGTCCTTTATTTTTGTTTGTTTTGAGATGAACTTTAATAAATGCCTATTTATCTGCTGTGGTATGTGTTTATTTTTTTACTGTGTATTGCCTATTGGACTTCCAGGGCCAAGTTTGAATTTGCAAAGGATTTTCTATTGGAAAGAAAGCTCTCTTAAAAATTGGTGGAAGAATTATATCTTCCCTCTTTCAGTATATGTTTACATGTTCTTCAGGGTAGCTGAGCTTGCTCTTAATGTGAGGGTCAGTCATCCCACTGAGAATTGTAGGAGAATATCCGTTATGTTCATTGCACACAGCAAGTCCAGTGTCTCTTTGAAAGAGTGCCTCCACTGCAGACACTAGCTACAGTATTTGGTGAAAGGGATGCTAGAGGTGCAGGCTGGATCAGTGGTGCCAAGAGCCTTTGTAGCCAAGAGAGGACAGTTAATGTGATTGTCATATTAGGACTGAAGTTGATGGAGCAGAAGTGTTTATGCTACTGTCTGTGTCAAGAGAGCTTATATACAACATATGTAAATAGAGTTTTCTTAAATTCTCTTAAATTATTTCTGTTTTAACAAAGGAGGATACGGCAAAATTACTGCTTGTCTTCAAATAGATAAAGAAAAAAAGTTACATGAAATATTATGACTGCAGGTGAAAGAAAAAATATTGAATTTGGTTTGTGCTTTTCATTCTTCCAAAGAAACTGTGGAGATCTGAAAGAAATGTGGTCTGTACTGCTGTCATTCAATAAGCTGTAGTTTTTACTGAAACACTGGGGTTACTGTCAGTAAATATATGTGCTTCCTCAATAAGGAAAATTCTATTCCTAAAGAATTCTTAATTTCAGAAAGTCGTCATTTCCTTTTGAACTCAACTCGTATTTAGCAAAAGCTGGTAAAGTGCACAAGGGAGGACTTCTTCCAAATGATGCAGCCTTGCCTTTGACACAAACTGGAGGCTCGTAGCTGCAACCTGAGCAAGAGTGGCACAGAGTAATGCTGCAGGGAGAAGTTGCTCTGGTGGTACACAATGAACAGGGAAGGGCATTTATCTTTAGCCTCTGCCACCATTAGAATAAACAGGACTTTCTATTCACAAGCTCTCCAAGGGGAATTGACTTGTCTTTGGTAGTATCTTTGGTGTATAAATCAAGTTACCATGACAATTTATCTGAATAGATTAGTTCAGGAGGGTGAGGGAAGGACAAATAAGAATCACATCTCTTGCTTTTACAGTGTTACTGTGTGTAACAGCAAACTTGTTAACCCTGTGAAATGCCGGATTTTTCAGCTCCTAGTCTGCCTATAAATCACATGGTCCTATGAAGATGTCCAAGCAGTCTCCTCTAGTTCTGTTAGTAAATGTGTTTGGAAGTATAGAAGTCTACTTTAAAGAGAAATATTTTACATTGGGAATTTTTGTATCAGTTATTTGCTTCTGTGTAAATTTTGAAAGGCAATTTTGTCATTAAACTATTTTCTCCTATGACATGATGGTTGGAACAGGTCATTTCAAGAATTTAGATACTTGATACTATGGAGAGGCCTGAGCACTGGCAACTGAGGGGATGGAAAATGTAATTATTCTTATCAAGAGGCACAACTGTAAATAGAGATCATGACTACTGAAGGAATTCTAAACATTGTTGAAGAACACCACCACCATCCTCCTTTAAGTAAAAATCCACTGGTAGTGGAAAAACAGTAGTTTATGCTTTGTTTCAGTAGAGCAAGGGTCTCTTGATTGTAGGGCTATGGTACCTATTTAAACTCATGAATTTTGCAGGANTCTGTTTGTATTTTTTTGTATGTTTGCTTTTTTAATAACTGTCCAGTAAAAATGCTAAAACAATTCTAGAAAAAATTCCCATATGCCCTACCTTTATGCAATTATTTAAGCTATATAGGCAATTTTGCAAGTGCATCAGCTCCCATATATAGATACTGCTCTTCCAGATGTGCTTTGAATGGCTCTGATCCTGATGATTCTGATACCCCACCCTCTCTCTCAGTCCTTATTGTGCCCTGAAGCATATCACTAGGCAGGGCACTTCCCAGCCTCAACTTACAGGAGCTATTAACATAGGATGTATTCAGGTTTTGCTATCAAATGATTTGGTATCACTGAAACAGTAACCCCTTTTCAGAAATCTGTCCAGCTCTTTCTGCTGTTCATACAGGTGTTTGAAGAATATTTTTTTTAAATGAGGGCAGGGGGACAAGAACTGTCGCTGTTGCACTGGTATTTTATACTTTATTTCAGATGAAACTTCAAATAAGTCTTTATCTGTATTTACACAGTGTTAAACACAAGTTCACTCAGTGCTATTAGTACCAAGACCAAAGATGCTCCATTGCACTGCGAGCTATCGAATGCCTTTCAGTATGTTGGGTGGAGGGGTGACAGCTGTGACTGATCAGCAGTGTGTACCTGGCACATCTTGCTCACCCCCCTGGTCAACCTGGCACAGCTGATGCTGAAATCGAGGCTGCTAATGTCTGTGGTACCACTGCAGCTGATTCTCTGTATGGATAAAACATGCCCAACCAAGTTTTGGTGAGTAAAAGAACAACAGGAAAAAAAAAGCCAGCATTTCTTCACACAGGACCTTTAGTGGAAGGGCAGAGGTAGGGAGACAGTACTCCTTCCATCTGAGGCAAATACCATTTAAGTTACGAATGTACAAAGTGTATCCCCTGTAAGAATATCTGTCTTGTTTGAGAAATACGTATCCTCTTGACTCATTCAAAGCATTTGTTGCCATCAAATGCAGCAAAATAATCAAAACTGCAATGCTTTTTTTTATTACAACCACCTCATCTCGTTATGCTTAATTGTTTATTTTATGTTCGTCAGCACAAATCTAAGTAGATCATGGTGTGTTGGAGAAAACTTGGAATATCTCACCTGTCTGTAAAAAATAATTAGGGTTTTTTTTTTCCTTTTGACAGTAGCTGTTTGCTTTTTTTTTTTTTTTTTCCTCCTGCCCCCAAAATAATAGGTTCAAAAGTGTATGTGTGATTCATCTTAATAATACCCCATCATTTTATTAGGGGAGTCCTTGCTATGATCCTAAGAAGGGATACTGTTTTCAGTGCTGCAGGAGCGAAAACTGGATCCTCCAAAGTTGTAGCCAGTCTGATGTAGAAGAATGATTTCTTGGTATAAAATGTGACCATACACATGGTCTAGAGCTTGGTATTTGAAAACTAAGGATTTTCTGTGCTGCCTCAATGTACTGCCACAGTTTACCCTCTCTTACTCCACCTTGTCCAAATGTTTCAAGGAAAAACAAAATACCTTCCCTCTCTCAAAGGTATCTTGTCTCAAATATATCTAACATACTTCTATATACATAAGTGTATCAGTACCTGAGAGGAGTCAGTTACGCACATGAGAGGAGGAGCAGTCTTCCTCCTGAGCTCTGGAGATGAATGCTAGAAGTATGAGATTTGCTTATATGTATTATCTTAGCACAGAACTATGAGTGTTGTAAGCAGGCTGGTACAAATCCGTTCTGTCCCCAGTCTGTGATACGCAGCAGGAGGATCATAAATTTAGAGATTAATTAGCCAGCAGAGACCCCATGGAGGATCCAGTCCTACGTGTCTACAAACAAGTCAGTCTGTACTGTATATGACTTGCATGTAAGCCCCCACCCCATAAAAACTTTATGTTAGTTAATGTAAGATGCAAACATATGAAGCACAGTGTAAGGGGAGAGAGAACTAATTAAAGTAATTTTAGGAGAGGTTTCTAGGGTATTTCATCCATTGCATAGAATGTCAATTAAAACTACATATCTAGTGAAGAGCTTCTGATATCAGATTCGTTTTTGTAAGTTCCATAGTTTTCTTTCAGAATGAAAGTTGTGATGTAAAATACATGCCTGCAGCTTAGTTATCATAGAATAATAGAATGGTTTGGGTTGGAAGGGACCTTTTAAAGGTCACCTGGTCCAACAACCCTGCAGTGAGCAGGGACATCTTCAACTAGATCAAGTTGCTCAGAGCCCCATCTAACCTGACCTTGAATGTTTCCAGGGACAGGGCATCTACTGCCTCTCTGGGCAACCTGTTCCAGTGTTTCATCACCCTCATTGTAAAAAATTTCTTCCTATATCTAGTCTAAATCTACCCTCTTTAGTGTAAAACCATTACACCTTGTCCTATTGCAACAGGCCCTGCTAAAAAGTCTGTCCCCATCTTTCTTTTAAGCCCCCTTTAAGTACTGGAAGGCTGCTGTAAGGTCTCCCGAGAGCTTTCTCTTCTCCAGGCTGAACAACCCCAACTCTCTCAGCCTGTCCTCATACTGAGGTGCTCCAGCCCTCTGGTCATTTTTGTGGCTCTCCTCTGGACCCACTCCAAAGGTCCAGGTCTTGCCTGTTCTGAGGACTCCAGAGCTGAACACAGCACTCCAGGTGGGGTCTCACGAGAGCAGAGTAGAGGGGGACAATCACCTCCCTCAGCCTGCTGGTCACATTTCTTTTGCTGCAACCCGGGATATTGTTGGCTTTCTGGGCTGCGAGTTGTGTATTGCCAGGTCATACCTAGCTTTTCATCCATCAACTTGTCTTTAAATATGATGTAACTCCATAAGCAATTTAATTAATAGACTATGCAGTTGTTTAAATTGGTACTATGCCCAAATAATATGGACTTCATCCACTGAAGAACATGAACTCGTGACCATTCTTACTCCAAATGTTCTCACACTCAGTTACTGTTTTCAGATGGGAACATTGTTATTTTTCCAACTAAACAACTATCAGTATGTGTTTCAGATCAACAAGTACGTTTCTGAAAGAAAAAAAAAATAACACAGGGATGCAATTTGATGTATTAGTGCCACTGGTGAGAGCAGAAAAATACGATTAATTCTAATCCTCTGCTATCAGATTGCTGATGTTTGCAAAACTTCCAAGCATTTTTTTTTGAAGTAACCAAAATTTCAGTACTGTTTTGTAGTGTGGAGATTACTGGTGCTTATTTTAATACTATAAGTATCACAAATTGCCATTATCATAACCCATGTATTTGGGATACTGCAATACAGTGTGCATATTGTTCTTGTGGAAGGACTTAGAATTGTGCCCAAGAATATAAATTAGAAAATATGCTTTAATTTTCAGTTGTTTCAGCTGGTAAATAGGTAGGCATGTATGCTTTGTAGGTAAATATCACAGATTCATAAAGTGTATTATTCTTTTCCACTGGAACAAATCCTGGGGGCGTGAGATTTGTGAAATAATGAATATTTGCTGAATCCTGCAAACAAAATGTTTTTGAGAAAGGACTGAAAACTTTGGGCCTCAAAGTATCGGTCAAGGACAGAAATCCAAGCAAATGTTCTTGCTAAAAAGAATGGTGTTTAACTGGTTCCTTATTTTATTTTAATCAACAGTGGGTGCTGAACATAGTTTTCCACCTGGACCAACATCGCCATTTCTTTTCTTCTCTGGATTTGAAGGGAGTTCAGTTCTGGCAGGAACCTTGTATCTTCTTCTTTTTAGGATGAATGTGTCACATTGCAGCTTAAAGCTCTGATCTCAGTTATAATCATGACTCAGCTGGTATGTTTCTGTATATTTTTTAAAAATATAGCAACCTGCGTGTTATTTTGTTTCGTGGTGGTTGCCTTTACCAGTAGTTGCTGTTCTCTGGAGTGTGCATTACCCACCAGAGGGAGCCAAAGCCCAGAACTGTCAGATTTTCATAGACTAATAGAATCATTTAGGTTGAAAAAGATCAGTAAGTTCATTGAGTCCAACCCCTAACCTAATGCTACCACATCCGCTATTAAACCATGTCCCTAAGTGCCACATCTACACATCTTTTAAACACCTCCAGGGACTCAACCTCTTCACTGAGCAGCCTGTTCCAATGCTTGATAACCCTTTTGGAGAAAAAATTCTTCCAAATATCCAATCTAAGCTTCCTGTGGCACAACCTGAGTTGGCCTTTCAATTCCCAGGGGGTTCCCTGGTGAAAGTCCTTTCTTACACTTCACAGGGTTTTGGATTTGGGCATCTGTCCTCAAGTTAGCTTGGGAGCAGATGGGAATGTGGTAGGAAATCGGTGAACCTCCCTATGCTAAGTTATGACCTCTTTTGGGAACTGTCATTTCAGCGTCAAAGCAAGCAAAGCAAAAACTTAGGATGTACATGTCATTGTTCTTTCAGTTTTATGTATGCTGTTCCATATAACGTACATGACATCAAAATTGTATAAAAGAGAAATAACTTTGAGAGTAAACTAATTATCCCTGAGAAAATTAGTCCAGGTAGAAGCAAGGGTGAATAGGTTATCCATGACTCTAAAAGGAAACCTCTCAAAATTCCTGACTACAAATAGGCTGGAGGCTATTTCTGCTATAAATTAAAGTGGCGTTTTGTTTTTAAATAAATAAATTGTCTGAAAAATTACAGAAGGTATAGTTCATGCATATTATGTGTTTTGATTGTGTTCAGCACAGAAATAGGCGCCAAGTGTATAAAGTGTTTATTTTGACTTGAGAATTTTGGAACTAAATGTTTAAGTGTTTCCAAACTTACATATCTTAATTTTTCCTTAAAAACCACAGTATTTTGACATATTCCAGTTTATCACAATTAATGATTTTTTTATTCTGCCATTTTTTTATGCAGCTCAACTGCAGTGGTTTCTTAAACATATATTGATAGAAGCTTGTTAAAATTCAAGACACTTTTTAATTTTATCAATCTATGTTTTCATTACTACATTTAAAAACCCCAGGCCTCTAAAATAAAATTAAGTCTTAGTGCTATGGTGAGGAGGCTAGGATCCCGATACATCCCATAAGAAGCAATTTAAAAAAATATATTGAGAATAGTCATATAGCTAATTTATTTATCCATGAACATGAAGACATACACCTCCTTGCCTTGGGTGTGCCAGTACTGACATTGGCAATGAACGGGGAACTCCTTGTTTTTTTGATAGTAACTAATTGGTCAAGGTGTGAGAGGTTTTATTGTTCTTGGTTCTTTCTGTTTGTTAAATCATGAAATCAATTTATATTTAATAAAATAAAAAAAAATATCTTCCTTTGACTTAGAGGATGGGAAGAGTGCTGATCCTTCTGGACAAATGAGCTTCTTTCCACACGTTTNGAAAAAATTCTTCACTGAAAGAGTGATCAGGCATTGGAACAGGCTGCCCAGGGAGGTGGTGGAGTCACCATCCCTGGAGGTGTTCAAGAAACGTGTAGATGTGGTGCTTAGGGATATGGTTTAGTGAGTTAGGTGGTGTTGGGTTGGACTTGATGATCCTTGAGGTCTTTTCCAACCTTAATGATTCTATGATTCTGCAAAACCATTAGTTTATTGGTCATAAGAATTATGACCAATGGGAGACATTTAAACTTCCCTAGGTAACAGTCAAATTTGCTTTCTACTACACCAATTGTAGATAAACAGCCCATTAGACCTCCCGGGGATTTTTTTTTTTTTAGTTCAAAATCTTGTCATACAAAAATGGTAACTGTCACATCAAATAACTTCAATTTCAGCTCAGGTATCTGTTCCTTGACAGTATTTTTCATGTTCTTCCAAGGAAGATACAAGACAGTTTATATTAAATTGCTGTCTAATAGATATTCACTTTATGGCTTCCTCAGTTAGAAGTTGTCTTATATACTGGAGCATAGAGGTTTTAGTAGCTGGGTTTTTTTTAATGTCAGGATCCTGTCTAACTTATGAAGGGCTCATTATCCACATTTCAGCATTTCAGAGAGGAGGACTTATTTCTTGTATTTATTTTGCTGTCAATTTAGTTAAATAATGGCATAACTTGCCAGGATTTTAATAGGCATTTCCCAACATTTCAACGGGGATTAATCTGTCAAAGGTAGTAAATAAAAAGAGAAATGTAAAACTTTCAAAGAAATTAGCAGGTGACTCATAAATTTGAAAAACAAAACAAACAAATTATGCAGTTTATAATTCTGCCTCTTCAGCAGTGGCTGCTGGATAAATTACAGTGCTGTATGACACTTTGAATGTGCACTTTAGGATTTATTTAATTAAAGAAAATATAAGGAGAGAAAACTTAAAACTTTTTGGGAAGAGAAGATACATTATATTGTAATTTCTTCCAGATGCAGTTAACTAGCTTCCTTCACTTATCTCTTTTAGTTTTCTTGGATTACTTTTTATGCTCCTCCTAATTATTTCTGACAGCTTTTTTTCTTCTGTCTCTGCACTTCATTTCCACTGTCATTTCAATCTTTGTTTCACTTTTCTCTCTAGCTTTGTGTGGGGGTGATACTTTCATATTCCCTGTTTTCACATTGGAGTTCCCTTCTCCTCCGAATTTTGTTGCCTCACACTTTAATCTGCAATCAGGGGAGGGAAAGGAATATATGCCAGATGCAGACTCAGGAAATATATTCATCTCTGTGTTTGAACCGACACTTTTTTCTGTTATTTCAGGGTTTTGATCTGATGGACTCATGCCAATTGCTGCATGAGATACACATTTCTTCAGCAGATCCTCCTATACACAAGGATTGCTCCATACTTATATCAAGAAATTCAGTGAAAGATTATATCCT
>VZTO01022580.1:0-13735 GCA_013400615.1 Syrrhaptes paradoxus
CTGTTACAAATACATGCATGCTGCTTTTTTTCCTTTAAGATGTTGGAGTTTAATATTTAATGCACTAAAATCTGTGACATTTAGAACAACTGCCTAAACATGCCAGATAGGTTTGAAATGCAGCTTCTTATAAAAATAAGAATTTAAACTCGATGTAAAATCAAATTCTTGAAATTGTTTAAAAGTGTGAGTGGAGCTAGACCAGAAATGCCTCTAGGTTTTCATACCCAAATTTTACTTTAGAAGGGAAAAAGGAAGTCTTTACATTAGGGCTTAAGGAGGAATATATTGGGATATGTAAAACTTCTTTGAAATGTTAAATACAAGGTGAGAATCTTATTTAATAGTTAAATTCTTCAGGCTCTTTTGATACCTTCGTATTACTCTGTAAATTATGAGAAGTTAAATTGCTGCTGCAACTTGAAAAAAGTTATTCTTACTTTAATTAAATAGCCTTTGAGAAGTTTATTCTATCTTAAATATACGTTTTCATTCTTTGATAGTCTACTAAGGTTAGCAAACGTAAAGTAAAAAATAAATGTTACCTTTTGTGAAAGGATCATGGATAGAGAGGAAGAGCAGTTGGTTTTTTTTATTGCATGGCTGTAATAAAGAAAAAGCAAATTAGAAGGCAGTTAATATTGTTTTCCCTTAGAGTTGTCTTTGCTTATCTTCAGTCATTCTGCAAAACGCAGTCAAACCCGATATTCTGAGTCGCTGGAATTGAGTTATACACTCTCCCATGAAGCAGCAGTAGTTATTTATGAAGTATCACGCGGGGTTATGACAACAGATTTCATACCACTGAGAATGTGAATTCCAAATAAGCAATACAAAACTGAAGCAGGCTGATGGTGCAACAGAATCAGTGAGGCTTTGCTGGATGTTTCAGGTGATATTCAGAGTTCAGCTTACGCTTGGGGGGTACATGTAGCAATGTCAATTTTTATTTTTGTTTTGCTGTTTATGGTTCTTTACACTAGAATTAAAGTGCAGGCACAGAGGCACTGACAGTAAAGATGTAAAGAAGTAGTGAGGGTCTGAAAGCAAAGGTCTGACATGTATGGGTCTTGCACTGAGAAAGGAAGGAAAGGGGCAAATGCAGCGGACAGGTAGGATTCTACTGCAGAAGGATTTTGAGCTCCTTTATGTGAACTCATATCAGAGGGAATATGGCCAGGCTTATTGCTCGTGTGTTTAAGCGTTTCACTTGGGATACTGGTTATGCATGATGCCCTCATCTCTTCTTCCTTGTTAAGCAACATGGACAACTTCAAAGGTAGCTGAGGCTGGGACAGGCTGAGCTGTTTGGCAGTGTCCCAGGGTTGATATCGTGTACAGACACCTGTTTCTCTCTATTTGCTATTATGGCATTCTAATGAGATTAAACTTTCCTTTTTCTCTGCATTTCTAAACTACTGCTTTACTGTTAGTTTTATTTTGTTTTTAAAGGCACTTAGGTGCAAATTGAAGAGTGTTCATGAATCCATTAAAAATTACCAACATAAAAAAAAAGAAGAGTGAGAATTCACCCATTGAGTGTACACTCAATATTCTGACAAATACAAAACCAGTGGAACTGCATGCTACAGCAGACTGCTACAAATTATTCTGTATCTTGGCAGTTAACACAACTGCATCTGTATCTATGAGAGTACTTGGGACCTTAAAAATAGACTTCAGATCATCCTTAGTGCAAGTGGTAGCTTTTCATATTTTCCATTGGAATTATTATTATTATTATTTAGTTTTGCAGGAGAACATTGTTCCCCTACACATCCCGAGTTTGCACTAAAACAAGTAATTGAAGAAATGTACAGTAATCCTCAAATGCCACTCAACCCTTAGAATTACTTACTACCTGAAGTAGTGAATATGAAAGCCATATATAAATATTTTAAAGGCATTTCAGTTTCCTGAGCTATGACGGTTAGAAGTGAGGAAGTCAGAATTAAGTTCATATTTCATTGCCTTATTCGTAATGTTTTTGTTTGATATGTGGATAATAGACAAGCAAATCATCTAAAGAATGAAGTATGCATGCATGAAAACACATTTCCCTAACTGCCTTGGCAGGAAGCCTGTGTTCTCATGCAGAACTGTGGATATTCCATGGGATGGAGGAGCTGCTTGCTCAGCAGTGGTGCATGGTCTGCAGGAGCACAAAGCTCTTCTTTGACTCCCCTATGAGAAGAAGCATGTACTGAAAAAAACCTCAAACCATCCTTAATGAACAGCATTTTCTGATATCCCGAGTTGTCCATTATCTTTAGAAAATGAGAGAAGAATAAGGGGAATTGAATAAAGGGGAAGACCTGTCCTGTGTATCTGAAAGTTTTGATTTCAGTTAGAAACAGGCATCCTTTGTGCTGCAGTTTCTGTGCAAGGCGTGGATGTTGGGCAGACGGGTGGATNGCTATTATGGCATTCTAATGAGATTAAACTTTCCTTTTTCTCTGCATTTCTAAACTACTGCTTTACTGTTAGTTTTATTTTGTTTTTAAAGGCACTTAGGTGCAAATTGAAGAGTGTTCATGAATCCATTAAAAATTACCAACATAAAAAAAAAGAAGAGTGAGAATTCACCCATTGAGTGTACACTCAATATTCTGACAAATACAAAACCAGTGGAACTGCATGCTACAGCAGACTGCTACAAATTATTCTGTATCTTGGCAGTTAACACAACTGCATCTGTATCTATGAGAGTACTTGGGACCTTAAAAATAGACTTCAGATCATCCTTAGTGCAAGTGGTAGCTTTTCATATTTTCCATTGGAATTATTATTATTATTATTTAGTTTTGCAGGAGAACATTGTTCCCCTACACATCCCGAGTTTGCACTAAAACAAGTAATTGAAGAAATGTACAGTAATCCTCAAATGCCACTCAACCCTTAGAATTACTTACTACCTGAAGTAGTGAATATGAAAGCCATATATAAATATTTTAAAGGCATTTCAGTTTCCTGAGCTATGACGGTTAGAAGTGAGGAAGTCAGAATTAAGTTCATATTTCATTGCCTTATTCGTAATGTTTTTGTTTGATATGTGGATAATAGACAAGCAAATCATCTAAAGAATGAAGTATGCATGCATGAAAACACATTTCCCTAACTGCCTTGGCAGGAAGCCTGTGTTCTCATGCAGAACTGTGGATATTCCATGGGATGGAGGAGCTGCTTGCTCAGCAGTGGTGCATGGTCTGCAGGAGCACAAAGCTCTTCTTTGACTCCCCTATGAGAAGAAGCATGTACTGAAAAAAACCTCAAACCATCCTTAATGAACAGCATTTTCTGATATCCCGAGTTGTCCATTATCTTTAGAAAATGAGAGAAGAATAAGGGGAATTGAATAAAGGGGAAGACCTGTCCTGTGTATCTGAGAACCCAGTTTTGATTTCAGTTAGAAACAGGCATCCTTTGTGCTGCAGTTTCTGTGCAAGGCGTGGATGTTGGGCAGACGGGTGGATAGTTGCCATTTTTGGTGTATGTGCAGACATAGTACAAGTACTTCTCTGCCATTCATTTTTAACTAGTAGTGGTACAGGCTGGCAAGGTGTCAGTGCTAGGCTGCTGCTCTCAAGAGCTCATGCAGGAAATTTTTCCAAGCCACAGCAACCTCTGTTGAAGTTTGCTTGCTTCGACGGAAGGTCTTTTCTTCTGTAAGGGTGTCTTGGGGCTTGCCCTGTGTTGCTAATTGTTTTGTTAAGATGAGGAACAGAATTACCCTGTATTTTTTACTAGCTTGGATTTTTTTTTCAAAGGCATGGTTCTTTGGCTTTGCATTGCAACTGCCTACATTTCACCATTTTTCAGAGGATTTCTCATATCTAGTATTTAGATGGCATCTATACTATTGTTTCCTGTGAAGAAAAAATAGCTTTCTGGTTTGCATTCAATTTGGGAAGAGTTTTGCAGTAAAATGCTACATGTTTCATAGAAGCACGTGACTTGACAACCTTAGGAAACATTTCATAGGTTGAAAATCCTCCCTTGTTATGAAGGAAACAGAGATTATCCAAGGTAGGCACGTTATCAGAATAGCAGTAATTTTGCAAATCTTGTAGCAGTGTTGTAGTTTACATGGCTTCAAAGTATTGAAACTAGAGACCTGAAAGCCCAAGATCATCATACTTACTGTAAATGCCAAAAAGTTCTTCTGTAAGAAACAATGATATGATTGGGGTAATGTTATTTGTTGCAGGTTAGCCATTACAAGCATAACATTCCACCCTCTGGAAAAATATTTTTAATTTCTGGCTATACATTTATTTATTTTTTTATTTTTAACTAAGGAAAATACAGGAGGGATGAAGAAACTTTAAAATCAATTGTGTCTGAATTTTTGTGATGTTAAATTTAAAGTTCAGGAATGCTCACTGGAATAAAGGTTTTACATTAGATTTAAAGTTCTGGCAAAATGAATAACTATTTTCAACTGTTGCTGTGTAATATTAGTGTGTTATTGGCAGTCTCCTTTGCTATGACCCTCTGACTTCTCACAGATTTGATAAGGAGAAATATCTTACTAAATATTTCAAGAGTGGATAGGAACCTTGGCAAAAGGCCTGTGCCTGGATCCCTGGAGAGCTTTTAGATTTTGCCTTTTCCTATAACATTAACCTTTGATAAAAGTGGGTTGATTGCAAGGTTTAATCTTGTAATGTTCTCTACTAGGAGGCTGTTTTCAGAATGCACTCAATTTTGATATGAAATCCACCAAATGTAATTTGGTATCAGTCTTGGAGCCTCATGGCTGCTGTTCCCTGAGATTGGTTTCAGATCATTCATAGTGGGATAACATCAGTGGCTACAAGTCTGTTTTCTTCATAAGGAGCATGATTCATCCGTTTTATTCTCAGTGAGCATGCTTGTTAAAACACGCTAATGGTAGTGCCTAGATTACTCAAAAAAAAAATGGAGGCATCTCAGTTGTTTTTCAGTTATTTGAAGGCTGAAAAAAAATTTAAATATATGAAGACTGGAGCTAAGAGCTAAATGTTATTAGCTGGTGCTGCTGCCATGAGGAAGATCAGCCATTTATTAGGCATATGTGTATAAAACATTGCTCTGAAGAAGTATTCATGCAGACTTACCTGTAGCATCTGAAGGACACAAGGGAAGAGTAGAGGTTTAATTGCACACTGAGTGCGTGCATACCTTGCTGCAGCAGCTTGGCTTGCCCAGGGGGGACTCTGAAGAGGAGCCAGCTGTCCAGAGGGCCTCTGCCTTTCGTCCTTGTTTGCATCTTCCAGGTGTGTAGTGCTGCATATTTTTACTTCCAGACTAACTGCATTTATTATTGTTCTCTCCCCTCTCCTTCTTTTTTCCTTGCATAGCTCAATAAACAGCAGCTACAGATGCTGAAGGAACGATTCCAGGCCTTTTTGAATGGGGAGATGCAAATTGTAGCAGATGAAGCGTTTTGCAATGCTGTGCGAAGTTACTATGAGGTAAGTTACGTGCTTTGTTTTCTGTATTGTTTAAACATAGGATCTCTTAATGCAGATACAAGGAAATGAATTCTAAGTTTCAAAGGCTGTGAACTTCCAAACCTTCTAGAAACAGCTTCCTCCTACTGCAGCGTTGCCGTTTTGAAGATTGAAATCCACTGCCTGGGCACAAGAGATAAACTGACTGGAAAATATCCACACTTTCTGAAGAAGGAAAGAAAAAAAAAAAAGACAAAATGCACCCCTGGTGCAAAAAATCTTTCTGGTAGCATCTGATACAACTGGGCACTGCTATCTTTGTCACCATATGTCTGAGTTACCTTTTTTAATTAATCCTTGGGTTGTAAGTTACCTTCTTGAGAAATATGTCTTCTGATTTTTAGTTACCATGCAGAGGTTTTTGGAGAGGAACTGTCTGTTTCCTTCCCAAAGAAGAGGAGGTTTCCTCGCAGCTGGGCCAGCTCTCAAGTTCTGCTGTGACCTCCCAGGCATGTTCAGTGCCTACAGCCACTAGTGCAAATATTTAGATGTGGTTTTAATTGCCCAAGGGTCCCATTGACAGGTCCCATTCCAAACTAAGAGGACAGTTCACTGTCCTTTTTTGTAACATCAGCAGCATATGGCTGGATAATTTATTTCTTACTCTTAGCAAATGGTACTGCAAATCCATAGAATCATAGGATAGTTCAGGTTGGAGGGGACTGTTAAAGGTCATCTGATCCAGCCCACCAGCAATGAGCAGGGGCATCTTCAACTAGGTGAGGTTGCTCAGAACCTTGTCTAGCCTGACCTTGAATGTTTCCAGGAATGAGGCATCTACCACCTCTCTGGGCAACCTGTTCCAGTGTTTCACCACTGTCATTGTAAAAAATTTCTTCCTTATATCTAGTCTGAATCTACCTTCTTTTAGTTTAAAACCATTATGCCTTGTCCTGTCACAACAGGACATAGACTTTTTTTGCTAAAAAGTCTGTCCCCATCTTTCTTATAAGCTCCCTTAAAGTACTGAAAGGCCACAAGAGGCTGAAGAACCCCAGCTCTCTCAGCCTTTCTTCATAGGAGAGGTGTTCCATTCCTCTGATCACTTTTGTGGACCTCCTCTGGATCCACCCCAACAAGGACATGTCTTTCTTGTGCTGAGGACTCCAGGTGGGATCTCATGAGAGTGGAGTAGCAGGGAGGGAAATCACCTCCCTCGACCTACTTGTCACGCTGCTTTTGATGTAGCCCAAGGTACAGTTGGCTTTCTGGGCTGCGAGCGCACATTGCCGGGTCATGTGCAGCTTTTCATCCACCAGTACCATCAAGTCCTTCCCCACAGGGCTGCTTTCAATCCCTTCGTCCACCAGCCTGTATTGTTACCAGGGGTTGCCCCAACCCAGGTGCAGGACCTTGCAGCTGGCCTTGTTGAACCTCAGGAGGTTCACATGGGCCCACTTCTGGAGCTTGTCCAGGTCTCTTTGGATGGAATCCCATCCCTTAGGCATGTCAACCGCATCACTCATCATGGTGTTGTATGCAAACTTGCTGAGGGTGCACTTAATCCCACTGTCTGTGTCACTGATGAAGGTATGAAACAGTACTGGTCCCCGTACAGAAGCCTGAGGGACACCACTTGTCACCGATCTACATCTGGACACCAAGCTGTTGACAGCTACCCCCGGATGTGATGATCCAACCAATTCCTCATCTACTGAACAGTCTACCCATCAAATGCATATTTCACCAATTTAGAGAGAAGGATGTTGTGTGGAACTGTGCTAAAGACGTTAAAGAGGTCCAGATAGATGACATCCATAGCTCTTCATTTTGTCTCATCTAACTCCAGACTTGCTCAATGAATAACAAGGGCTGTTTGTTAAGCTTGTATTTCTTTTGAAGTGTCTTCTTCCATATTTCACGCTACCACATCTTTTTTTTTCAATTTTTTGAGCTTCACTTTTGCCATACTATTTGCCCTTTTTAAATGTCAGCTATTCTTTGCTAGTCAATGAAACTTTTCTTCATGGAGAAAAAAATGTGATTTATGTCCTAGCTTGGTTTTGTCAACATTAAATTATGTTGCACAAAAAAGCAGAAGAAATGGGTGGACAAATGTACAGAAATGTGAGACCTTAGTGCAACTTTCTCCAAATCACGTTCTGATCAGTATTGTGGCAGTTAAAATGACAGAAATCTCATAAAAACACCTGTGAAATAAGAGAATATGAACATTCACGAGATATTACGTAGGGGTGCGAGAACTGTAGAGAAGTTTTTAAAAAGTAATCCTTTTTTTCTTTTTAACTAATGAAGAAGTCAGGACTGGGAGGACAGTTTGGACGATGGTGCAGGGCAAGGCTGAGCTAGTTAGCTGCCCAGCAGAGGAGTGGGATACCTCAAGATGCTTGATGTGGGGTAGAATTGAAGAGGATATAATGTTTATGGCTCTTTCTTTCAGCAAGCTGTGTAAGAAGCTTGATGTGCTTCAGGAAGTAGTCTGCCCTTTGGAAAGGATGTGGTAGTGAATAAAAATTATTTTAAAATAAATGCATAAAACTGAATTGTTCTGTTAAGGTTTACTTTGTGTCTCTCGTTAATGAGATTTTTTTGGACACACTGAGAACTATGTTTTGCTGTTGTAATGAAAGGCAACACTTAAGAATCTAAGATAGCCCTACGAAATGGAAGACTCAAATTCTCCAGCTATTTTCAGCCATTTACCACTTTGATTTAAGTGTACGAATGTTCTAGCTGTCGAGTTTCAAAGAGAGGACTCCAGAGATCTCAGCATCACTCTCAAGGCTATAATGACACCAGGGCTAGTGGGGTCTTCATCCACTATTAATACACCATGAGCTCATCTGCCATCTATGATTTGGTTCTTCAGTCCTTTTTTTGTTTATCCCACCCTTCCAACTCCATTTTCAATTCTTTCCAGAGGTGTCCTTCCGGACTTGCACAGCCTTTTCCAGTTGTGCAGTTCGAGTCAGCATTTGCTAGTCACTTGTAATTTCTTTTCAGGGTTGTGGTGGATAGTCACCAGTATGGAATATTAGTTTAATGAACATTGCAGTGGTGGAATCCAGCTGGAGACTTAGTTTATGCTACTGCTCCTCTTCAATCCATTTTAATCAAATTTTATGCATCTTACCACATATTCTCGTATCATCACTTATATGTGTCTCTTGTGCCTTTTTCATTTCCTTCATTACCAATTTGTAGGAAACATTACTCTCTGTTAGTGCTTTGCGTGTTCTGTTGCTGCTGTGCCCTTACGCTTTCTCATCGCTACATCTTCCACATGTGATCCAGCACATCTCCTGTTTGGTAATGTTATAGTTTGAATTATGGACATCCTGCTTGTTTCTGTCATACAGCATCTCATAAACTTCAGTGTTAATTTCTGTGTACTTTAGTTGCTGAGCTACAGTTCCATTTTATCTGACATGGAAGGAAACAAATACGTGGCCTGCACAGTAATTATTTTACTCTGAAACTGAATAATTTCCCTTTAATCTTATGCAGTAGTTATGGTTTAAGACTTATTACAATAGTGCTTGCAAAGCCAGGCTGTTCTCATTACTGTAGTTTTCCTCACCCAACTCTTTAACTTTGAATGTGAACGAGGTTTGTTTTGGGCAAGAAACATAAATCCTGTATCACTATTTGCAGGTGGTTTGAGTCACTAAATCTGTCTATAATTACTGAGTTTGTTCAGAATTTGTCCTCTTAAGAATCTGTAAGTACCTTCCTAGGATTTAGGAACTAATGATAGATCAGTCTTTGATTGACTTTTCTACAAATACTTGCTGATAGAGTAATTTATTTATTACATAAATAAAGATGAATTTCAGCCTCAATTTCACTGTGTTTTAAGAGGGACATGTTCCTGTGTCAGGACTACTTGGGAAAGTTAACAGTGGTAAATTTTGCTGCCTCATCCTGCAGCATTATGACTTTTCTAATGCTGCTGTGGTTTTTAAGACTTTCTATTAATGTTCTGGCATTGTTTTTAATTTAGCTTAAAAATCTAATAGGAAAGCAATTAATAGGAAAAGTTGCATAAACTCTTTAACTTTCCAGAAATGGTTATTTTTGTGTTCTGCATAATCTCCCCCTTGCATCCCACCATACTTCCTGAAGATCTCATTGAAATTTAGCGTGATTCATTTTTGTATACGTATAATTAGGATTGTCTTGAGGAATTATCTCTTCTTCCATCCCAGTTTCAGAGAAGGTATGGAAATGCTTACAGTTTTCTTTCTGTAATCATTCACTCAGAATTAACACAGGATATTTTTGATGGAAAATTCCGTTACAGACATTGAGCTGGATTCTAATCAGTAGAACATCAGATGTTGGTGATGCTTTTTGGAAAATGAGAAAAAATTCAATCATATGGCAATTTATTATGAGTAATTATATTGGACACACTACTAAGTATAAAATTAAGTGAGAAAGTGACTTATGAAGTCTTTCTTTACTTTTTTCAGCCTTTTTTTTTAAAAAAAGGTTATTAGTAAAATAGTAGATGATCTTTCACTCATCAGTTCTTGCATGCCCTTTTCATGGAGATTGGAAAATACTCTTGTGCAGAGCCCTAAGAAGTTCATTTGCCACCTTTAATATACACACCTTTGGCTAAACTTGCAGTACTGATTCTTTAGTCTTGAATATGAGTAAAATGAGTGCAAAGAACTGTAATGAATGCTTGAAATACTGTAAAAACTTCTTCAATATTGTAATGATTGCAAGTTCTCAGGTTTTAAACTGTGCTTAAAGCATTGTGCAGCTGCAAGAAATTTTATGTACCGGTGTTTTTCCTGTTTTTCTTGCTGCTTCATTTTGAATATGTGGTTCTAAGCCATAATTACTGCATGGTGCTTAAATCAGAATGTTAAATGCAGGATCTGTAGCATTGAGCACTGTGAGGGGATTTCAGAATTAAAAAATATGTCTTAGTTCGACTGTACCTGTTTGCATGTGATACAGAGATCATATTTAACCTAATTTCTATTTAAATTCAGGTGTTGTAGTTGTTGGCAAATTAAATTGTTGTTTGCACAGTCAAGCAATAGGAAAGAACTGAGGTATGGCCAGCAGCAAAAATTGATGAGGCAGGAGGATCGTGTACAAACCCAGCTAATAGATCAGCACTACCTGGCTGGGAGGAGGGTTTAAGAGGATTTTTTAAAAAGTAAACTAAAAGTAGAAAACAACCAAAATCAACAATAAGAAAGTACAGAGGTCCCATGTCATAGAATCATAGAATGGTTTGGGTTGGAAGGGATCTTAAAGACCATATAGTCCAACCTGCCTGCCCTGAGCAGGGACAACTCTCACTGGATCAAAATATAATGAAAGGGCTGTGGCTCGAGGTGAGGACAGGGAGGGATCACTCACCGGTTATGTTCATGGGCAAAACAGAGTTGACTTGGGGAAAACAATCAATTTAATTAGTTACCAATCAGATTAGAGTAGGATAATGAGAAATAGAACCAAACCTTAAAAACACCTTCCCCCCACCCTTCTTCCCAGGCTCAGCTTTGCTCCCGATTTCTCTACCTCCTGCCCCCAAGCAGCATAGGAGGACAGGGAATGGAGGTTGTGATCAGTTCATCACACGTTGTTTCTGCTGCTCCTTCCTCCTCAGGGGAGGACTCCTCATATTCTTCTCCAGTTCCAGTGTGGGGTCCCACCTGCAGGACACAGTCCTCCATGAACTTCTCCAACGTGAGTCCTTCCCACAGGCTGCAGTTCTCCATGAACTGCTCCAGCGTGGGTCCTTTCCACAGGCTGCAGTTCTTCAGGAAGAGACTACTCCAGTGCAGACTTCCCACGGAGTCATGCCTCCTTCGGGCACAGCCACCTCCCTGGCGTGGGGTACTCTGTGGGCTGCAGGTGGAGATCTGCTCCACCATTACCCTCCATGGCTGCAGGGGCACAGCTGCCGCCTCACCACCGGCTGCATGGGAATCTCTGCCCCAGCACCTCCTCCCCTTCCTTTCTTCACTGACCTTGGTGTCTGTGTAGTTGTTTCAGTTGTCATACAGTTCCCATATTAGCATTACAGATGTAATTATAACAGATCTGTGTTTCAGACTTCTAAATGAGGTAGGTAGTTGACAGATGGAGTTTAGGTCATTAGTTGTACCAGTCCTTATCTTTGCAAGTGGTATGTGCGGATAGGAAGAGAGGAAGAAACGACTCACTGAATTTAGATAAAAAAAATTCCCAGTAATGGTATCCATCCTTTTTGTTCGTTTGGTGACCAGTGTTGTTCCAGGCAAATAAGGAGTGCCTTGTAGATCTGATACGAAACTGCAGGAGTAATTAGTGTTGGGCAGTGAGGTGTGTCTCTTCTGTAGTAAGCATTACGTGACATTATTTACTCGTTCATTAGGTACATTCTGAATGTCTGTTAATCTGAACAAACCAATTAGGAAACCAGGAATGGCTCAAACTGTTACACAACAGTGAATTTGGTCTGCATTGCTTAATTATTTTTCTCCTAATCCCAGTGCTGTTTTCCTTGGTCTCAAAGGAAAGCAAAACTTAGCTGTACATTGGTTTTGCACAGTTAACAGTATGTTGCACAGAGACATGGGTTGTACACGTTTTTGTTGATGCTGGGCAACTGAAAACAGTGGAGTTTTTTTCAGCTGGCCTGATACTAATAAGAAATGTGATGTTCATCAGTGCTGCAGACATCTTGCAGGAGATACTGAAACTTTATTGTCTTTTTAAAATTTGGAAATCATTATCTGCAAGGATTTTTCTTTTACTATATGATAAAAGGATGACAACTCTTGAGCTTTTTAAGTTATCCTTCCTGCTGCCTTTTCCAGGTCTGAGCACAGAGCTGACCTTAAGTCCCTTTGGAAGGGGAAATAAGACTGCAAAATATTTCATTAAAAGAGTTATGTTAGTGCCAATGAATTTCCCTTTTTGGCCTTTACATTGTGATGTCTGTGTGTTCCAGTCCACAGTATCTCAGGGACTCTCCAAACTAAAGGGGAGCAACAGGACACTTTTTTCCTCGTTTCAGCAGTCAGACAGATATTCATCCAAATCTGACTTACTGTCTTGCTCCGTGACCAGAGTGGGGCATGTAGTTTCTAATGTAATTTACTAACGTACATTAGTAGTACACTTGAAGTATCTAAATACAAGATAAGTGGAAGTTTCCACAAGAAGCCTGTGGATTCTATTTGAGCCAAAGTTAGTCCAGCCAGGGTCTCTCTCTACTGACTCTCTAGGCACTGGAATTTCTTCACATGATTTCTTTAGGCTTCAAGTTTTGATTAGAGATGCACTGTAGAAAGTTGCCGTATTTTTCTAATTAGACATTCCACTGAATTGCAAGCAACTAATAGCTAAAGGATTTCTTGATCTTAAGCCAACTAAATAAAACCCCCAAACCCAATGTACCGAGCAAACAAATAGTAGAAAGCCTCCTGTTTTCGTGTACCGTTAGACTGAATTTCTAAGACTGGTGTTTACTCTGGATGTTATTTCATTTGCTCTTAGGTTTCTAGATGATGGGATGAGTAACTTTGTTTTGCATATTTTGATTGAACCTCTCTGTTACAATTTTACTTTGTGATAGAAAGCTTTACCTGTCAAATCCTTAGAGATGTGTGACTTGTCAGAATCTTTTAAACTCTGAAGTAATGTCTTGGAAAAGTGGCATTTTGTTCTTAATGGTGAATTGATAATCTCTGAGTAAACCAAGCTAGTGAGAACATGCCAGTAAGGGATAAACAAGGTCAGCAAATGCATGGCTGAAATCCAGGAGTCAGCAAATGAGAAGTGAGGTTTTAAGTTCTTGCTGATCTCTCTCAACCCCATTTCATTTCTGTTCTATTACTAATTTCAAAAGATGACAACACATTCTTCTATCCTGAGAACTGTGAAGGCAGAACACAGACAATGATGATGTAAATATTTTCTTAGTGATTTTTTTGGGGTGTACATTTCCCACCATATGGTATTGCTGAAAAGCCAGATTGGAAAATTAGATTCTTCTCAAGCTTTTCTTTTCTGAAGCAAGCTTTGTGGTGCTGTAGAGATGGCTTTTTCTATTTCGCGTTGCCTTAAAAAGGTTTTACTCCTTACTGAGCAAGAAAGAGGTTTCTTCAAAGTTAAATCCAGGCGTAAAGTTGCTATCCACTCAAGATTCTCAACAAGAAATAACATTATCTTAAATGGAGCATACGAAGAGAAATAGATGACCCAGTCTATTCCAGTTAGTAAATGCCTGCTTTGAGCTAGTGAACAGTAACTGCCTCATTAAC